>JAZHYW010039449.1:0-40058 GCA_037355805.1 Ixodes ricinus | reverse complement strand
ACTCTTTCCGTACCGTGCCCGTCAACACCAATCACACGCTATCGATGCTTTTAGAGCCTTATTGCAACGAGTCCGATATGTGTCTGGACAGAGAGAGAGAAGAAAACTTGTATTTATTTAACGTAATCCTCACTCGTATATGGGTTGGTGTCCCTGAGGTGAGAGAAAAAGGATTGTGGGGATTGATGGGAAAAGTTAAGTGACTTTGTGTGAATATAGATGAAGTGATGAACCCCAAAGACTCTCATGTAGCAGATCAGGGAGTCGAGGATTTCTTTTATGTGCTGCGGTTGTCCTCAAACTTCCTGGGCCTTTTCGCGCTGGGAGGCGAGTCCCATGCCCCTGCTCTCAAGTCGCCTAGGCCCTTTCATTTCCAGAGCACGTATTTGGTCGTTGCTAGGGTTTACTCTGTGCATGTCTCACACGCTGGATCCTCGTGGTCCTTCACTCTGAAGGATGCCTCTTTTGCCAGGGTTAGTGACGTCCCAGTCCTGATTCGTCTTAAACCGTCTCCCATCTCGTGCATCCTGGTGGTATCGTGTTTTCCTCTGATAGTAGAAGACCCTTCAGGTACAATTTCCTCCCTTCCTTGGCTTGCTCGACCATTTCATCTAGGTCTAATGACATTTAATTCGTCGTTTTGTTCAAGAGGTAAGGCCCGGCGTGGAGCTGGTGCTGCTAGTTGCATCCGCTGTGGCGTGGTGAGCCCTCTCATTCCCCTGGATATTGTTGTGTACGGGTAGCAACTCGATCATTATGTTGAGCGTCCTGGGCTCCTCCGCAGACTTCTTGATCTGCTTGACCATTCTGCTTATCGTTCTGCAGCTCTGATAATCTTTCAGTGCCGTCCGAGAGTCTGTGAAGATTACCTTGGTCGATTCTTCCTCGGAAGGTTTTGGCTGCGGCTAAAATTCCTTGCAGTTCATCCTCTTTAACCGAGGTCAGCTTTGGGAGCTTCTCTGACCAGGTCCTGTCCCTCGCAAGGTCGACAAAGGCTGCTGCAGCAGCCCCGTCGTCCTTTGCGGCATCCGTGTAACTTATTTCGCTATATTGGGTGTTCTCGGCCAGCCACTGTACTTGTTGGGACCAAACTCGTGTGTTTACACATCAAGAGCACGCCCCATTGACATTTCGGTGTCAAACTGAAAAGGGCGGTAAGCGGGAAGAATTGCGACGGTCGCTGTTCGTGCAAGCCGACGGGTACGTGGTAGTTCGGCATCGTGCAAAGCGCGAGTCAGCTGCATCGGTGCCACGTAGTACGACGGGAAAAAGTTGAAAGTACGAGACAAAAGAAAAGTAAATGTCCCGCGTATTAATAAACCAGCGTAAATATTGAACATATCAAATCATACCAAGCAGATCTACAGGTTGTTTTTCTGAGCGCTCGAAAGCACTGTACAAATGAACCAAAAAATTGAATGCACTGAAGCGTTTCACAAGGTTGTCTGTAGGTGAATTTTGTTGTACTTATATTTTAAAAGTGTAGGATTAAAAACAAATCTAAGCCTAACTGAAATCTGCATCTTGTTTCTTATAAACAGGAAGGAAAACTTCCAAAACCATCCGAGTGACGCTGCTACTCGAAGATGATATCACACATGCTAGAGTCAGCTGAATCAGCGTTCGGGTATTCATCACAAACAAGCTTTCACGTTTTCGCTTGCTGTTGTGCCACCCAAGAGTAGCAGCGTCAACCAAACGGGTTTTCGCATTTTCATCCTTGCCCACAAATGCCAAAAAAAACATTTTTTAAAAATTTACGCAAATAAAAATTGCGAAAGATATAGGTACCACATAAACACTCCTTTGTGAAAGGTTTAATTGAAGTAAGTTTATTGGTTTGTTTATACGATTCCCTCGCGCCCAAACTTGTGGTTTAAAAACCTGCTATATTTCGCTGAATATTCCACAGGCACTAACAAAACGAAAATCAACTTCAAGGTCAAATTTGGGGATTTCACGTGCCAAACCAACGACGGGCCCAGCGGAGGACTGAGGATTAATTTGGACCACCTGGGGATCTTTTGACGTGCAACCGAAAGCTCGGTTACTCGGCGTCTTCTCCGCAATAAGCCTCCGTCATATTGCGGGCACCTCGGCCGGGGTTCGAACCCGCCACATGGGGATCCGTAGGCCGACGCTCTCGCCTCGGAGCCACCGAGGCGGCTTAACAAAACGAAGAACGGCAGGAAGGAGGTTTAGTTATCCGCCCTCCAGCTCGAGTTTCCCAACTTTCATAACGCTTCGGAGTCTCATGAGCTTCGAGTGCTCACGCTTCGAGTGTGCCAAAGCACGGTGGAAGGCAACGACCGCGTGCTGGAGGCCCTGCATTCCGAACATTCGCTCCGCAGTTCTCATCCTTTCGGTGTTTTTGGTTCAGTTCACACTAGTAAGCCTTTCTCGTATAAGGAATTAAATTGTTTGCATCTGAATAAGTCACATCGGTATATCTGTACACACTTGAAGTGTCAATTAGGCTTTTTATCTACTTGATGTACGATTTAATTTTTGTTCGAAGAATACTTTCGTGTTTTATACAAGCTCGTAATTATTGTAATCGTACTTATTATTGCAATGCTTATTTTTAGTAGCCAAATAATGGCGCAAACAAACCTAGCTAACAAAAGCGATAGCTGTCCGTAATACCAGACCTGTACCTCTAAAATAATCTAGAAAAAACAGAACAATTACATTGTCGTTTGTAATAAATGTTGTTAGTTCCCACTTTTAATATACGTAGGCAAAAGGTGGCACGATAAAACAGCTGAAAAATGCGTCATTTAATGATGACCCTCTATTTCTTTTGAACATAACCAGGATATTAAGTGAATTTTTTTGCCCTCTAACTCTTTTAATATGTATGGTAATACCAAGAGCACTGTATCAAAATTTAACGTATTGACAACAACAGCATTGCAGGGTATTTTTATAAACATTGGCCTTGAATCAAAGGTACCACCCTCCAGACACCAGGACGGTCGAGCGTGTCATGTACGTGCTCCTCGGGCCGCACATAAAAACAATAGTTTCGGAAATTTCAAGCGGTGTCGCCATCCGCCTCAATGGAATCGTCGAAATGACAATCTGTTTGGTGTCACTGGGGATACCCTGCGTCATAGGTGTGTCCGTGATACCCGGAAGGATAGTGTTGACACGAATTCCCATAAGTTCAACTTCCAGGGCCACACATTTCGTGAAGGAGATCACGGCGCCCTTCGAAGCCGATTCCGCACTGACGTACGGGTTGCCAGCCTTGCCAGCTACGCTGGCGATGTTCAGAATGGCCCAGCCCGTAGTGTTTATCTTCAGCATCAATGTTACAGCTGCTTGAGTAACGAGGTAAGTGCCTTGTAATTAAGAAACATACGCTTTAGCTACTCAACGACTTCTCACGTGCAAATTTGTATATAGTAGGTTTCACATTCAACACTAGCAAACCCAACTCTACAAACGCGAGCATGTTCCTCTGAACCATGATTAATTACCGATACAATTAACCTACATCTACGCCATTCGGAAGTATCATGATGGTATACGAATTGGTAAATGACCCGTAATGCTTCCAAGTGTGTTCACATGACAGTTTCAAACAAGAAAACACTACTTTTTGTTCCTGTACGTCATCAACCGTGTGCCTTTGAAAACAGTCAATGAATACAAGTACCTCCGTTTCACACCCATCTTTAACCTGAATTAGAAGTCACACACTATAAAAAAAGCATCGAAAAAGTGGGGTTTCTTTGCAGAAACGTGCGTCACTACACCCAGGGACCGAACAGTAGCGTACAAAAGCATAATTCTTTCCATCCTAGACTACGCGGGCGCAGTATAGAATCCATGGTTTGAGACATGCATTAACTCATTAGAAAACGTCCAAAAGTAAGCGCGGTGATTTATTAATAAACAATACGAAGGGAGGTCTTCCATATTAGAGCATTATCCGCTGTCTATTCTAACCGTGCTTGGCCACGCGTGGAAGAGTCAACAAACTAAAGTTTGTTCCGAAAGTTAACCCGCGGTTAGGTCGCACCTTACACTATCCGACCAACTAGGAAACAAACACAATAGAACTATCTACGAGGTTTTCTGCATAAGGATGTTTTTAAATGCAGTTAATGTCCACGAACTGCTGCGGATTTGAACATCTCGTTGTGCGTATTTATTCCCCGCGGACGTGCATTTAATCCTGCGGCGGACAGATCATTCACATGAGCGGCCTGAGCAACGTGAAGTACGAGACATGCCGCCGTTGGAATGTTATGTACATGGCGACTGGAAGATCAAATCTAGAGTGGTGCAGTTGCGCGACGTGGCGTTGTTAGTGCTCAGCGTCAGTCCGTACTGAGACGGGATGTGCTCTAGCAGCCACTGGTTGTGTCCACATTTAACTTAACGTTGAAGTTTCACCTCACGTTGAGCGGCATCGTATAATGTTCCACATCAGTTGGACCATGTGCCTCCGAGATCCCGAAGCGCGCGCGGAAGGCGCTTCGGAATCTCGGAGGCCATGGTTGGACTGGCAAAAATGCGTTAGATCGAGGAACGGAACCGCAGCCCGTTTGCGTCCACAGGTATCCAAAGACGGCGGAAGGAGCTTCCTCGGCATCCAAAGTGGTCACCAGTACCCCGCCTGCCTTCTGTCGTCAAGCGTCACGCAAGCGAACTGACGCTTGCCCGGGGCGTAAATAACTTAATCAGTCCGCTATACACCATGGAGCTCAGAGAGTTTTTTTTTCTTTTTCCGGAAAACAAATTGTCGTTTAGTAGATATGTTTTGCTTGCTTCGTTGCTGAATGGATTTCAATATTCCGTGCCTCCTTAAAGAGGCACTCCACAAGATGTTTGAGCCACCTCAACCAACTATAATTTTTTGACTCCCCGGCCCTTACCCTTTCCGGTATGCTATTTAGTATCGCGAAATTCATAATAGTTATTGTGAAATAGGCACATAAAAATTATGCATGAAAACCAACATTCAAATATACCCACACTTTTCAGTGCCGTGATGTCAGTATGCGAACAGGCTTCCCAGTCGAGCAAGCAGTCTAAAAAATAGAATATGCCAATCATTTGTTCTGTGCTGAAGCGTGGGGACTGGAGCGAGCTTCCTAAACATTCATTTGACACTTTGAAACTGCTTTGAACCAGTTGGGAACAAATTCTACAGTCGAAAGAGTGAACCCCTGCCTTCCACTGACGTCACTTTTTAGTTGTTGCGAGTAGAGATTTCAGTCTGAAAAACACTTTAAGGACCAAAACTGTAAATTCAACTTAACTAACGCAAAAAAATAGTTTTGACCTAATATTTGGGATACTATCTTAGCGACATTTCTTGGTGAGTTTAGCAAAATTTCAAGCAAATCGGAGACATTGAAAAAAACTGTGAAGCAACCCGTTAAATATGCCAGTATCGTTCTTTTTTTTTTCTTCTTTGCTTTGTGAGTTTTTATTTACATTAAAAATTCCGGGGAAAGATAACTCTGCTTTTCTTGTTATTCTTAAATTACGTTCGTAAATGTATTTCATAGAGCAAATACTTCACAAAGCGTGTTCTACTTTGTTTCTGCCCTCGCTTGCTGGTGAAGTTAAAAAATTAGAGATCTCAAAGCACTCATGTTCAATAGACTTTTTTGTGAATGTTCATTCGTTGTTAAATTATCCTGGGTGGACACCTAAACTTTATTGGAAAACTATTCTACACCTTTCGTTGAGTTAACTTTCGGGCTGATATTTTGTATTTGACTTTCACCGGGGTTGAAAAATATTGTCACGAATGACAAGTGATGAGGCGATAATAACTGAAAGAAAACTAAAGTTTAAATGGGGCGAACCTTGTGCCCAAAAATGAAAAAAGGAACAGAAGAAAGTAGAGCGTTGCGGGCGCCGAAGTCCACGTGACAGCAGAGTCGAACGCTGGGGCGAAACTGACTCCGCTCGCCTTGCGGAGTCCCTTATGTACCCTAGTAGGTTTCTGGATCATTCGATGTTGGACTTTCGGTGCCTAGAACGTTCGGAACTTGATTAGACGAGAATGTTCTCGAACTTACGAGAAGGCCAAGTTGAAAGAATAAATAAAAGGACAGCCCGCTGACTGGAGTCGAACCTAACACCTTAGCGCGCGACAATCAAGCGCGGTAACCACTCGGCCACGCACGCGCTTCCTCGCCGACGCGCACATCACTCCCCCTTTAAAACCCCATCGCCTCGATGCAACGTGCCGGGAAACAAAAACAGTAAAACAAACAAAAATAATGACAAACTACGTGGAATGGTGCAACACAATCCTATCAACCGTATTACAAAACACAATTCACAGACCTATCGATCGTAGTACGGCTTGAGGCGCACGACGTGGACGACTTTCGGTCGTGCAGGGCGGTTTGATGAAGTCCGTGTTCCGTCGGACATCACCTCGTAGTTCAGATCCCCGAGTCGGCGAAGCACTTTGTAGGGTCCAAAGTAGCGCTTCAGGAGTTTCTCGCTGAGACCACGGCGGCGGATCGGAGTCCACACCCACACCCTGTCTCCGGGCCGGAAGCGGACGGCGCGGCGACGAAGATTGTACCGGCGAGCGTCGACACGCTGTTGATCGTCGATTCGAAGGCGGGCTAGTTGGCGTCATCCACAGGCTCATGGGGCAGCATCGCGTCCAGCATGGTCGTTACCTTCCGACCATGTACCAGCTGGAAAGGTGTGAATCCAGTGGTCTCTTTGAACCGCTCGTATTGTAGGCGAACGTGACGTAAGGCAACACCTCACCCCACGTCTTGTGCTCTACGTCGACGTACATAGAGTTCATGTCGGCGATTGTCTTGTTGAGTCGCTCCGTCAGCCCGTTGGTCTGCGGGTGGTACGCAGTTGCACGACGATGGCTGGTGTGACTGAGCCGGAGGATTTCTTGGGTCATCTGTGCCATGAACCATGATCTGCCATCTGCAATCAGAACTTCGGGAGCGCCGTGCAGGTGGACGATGGACCCGATGAAAAACTTGGCGACTTCCACAGCAGTCCCTGAAGGAAGGGCTTTCGTTTCGGCGTACCGCGTGAGATAATCCGTGGCGACCATTATCCAGCGGTTTCCCGACTTTGACGGCGGAAATGGGCTAAGTAGGTTCATTCCGACCTGCTGGAACGGCGCGGTCGGGGGAGCAATCGGCTGCAGGAGACCCGCCGGCTTCGTCGGCGGTTTCTTACGTCGCTGACACTCGTGGCACGATCGGGTGTAGAGGTGAACGACTTTGGGGAGCTTTGGCCAGTAATATTTTTCACGAATACGGGCCAGCGTTCGGCTGTAACCGAGGTGTCCCGACGTCGGGTCGTCGTGACATGCTTGAAAGATCTCTTCCCGAAGGTCGATCGGGATTACCAGCAACCATGGTGTGTTGTTGTCGCCGAAGTTATCTTTGTAGAGTACACCTTGTCGAATGGCGAAGGTCGGCAGTACTCGTGAGAAGACACGTGGCACGGTACTCCCACCCCTTCCAGGTGCTGGATTAATCCGCGCTGCTCAGGATCGTCCCGTTGACGTCGTGCCATGTCGTCGGTGTTCACTGCACCTAGGAAGCACTTGTCGTCATTGTCGTCGCTGCAGCCGGAAGGGGTTTCGACGGGGACTCTGGACAGGCAGTTGGCGTCCTTGTGCTTGCGGCCTGACTTGTAGACCACTCTCATGTTGAACTCTTGTAGTCGGATACTCCATTGTAGTTGGAGACTCCATCGTCCTGACGGGTCCTTCAGGTTCGCAAGCCAGCAGAGCGAGTGGTGGTCCGTGACTACACGGAACGGGCTCCAGTACAAGTAAGAACGAAACCTCGTGATTGCCCAGACGACTGCAAGGCATTCTTTCTCAGTCGTGGAGTAATTTTTCTCCGCCTTGGACAGTGTCCGACTTCCGTAGGCGATAACTCGCTCGGCGCCCTCTTGCACTTGAACCAATACCGCGCCAAGTCCAGCGTTACTTGATCGAAATGTCCAAGTTCAGGAGGAGTCTGGAGTCTTCGCTTCAGCTCGTCGAATGCCTGCTGCTGCTTCTCGGCCCATTTGAACTTCTCGGCGTCCTTCGTGAGTTTTGTGAGCGGTGCGGAAAGCCTTGCGAAATCCCGAACGAAGCGTCGATAGTAGGCACAAAGTCCAAGGAAGCTTCGCACGGCCTTCTTGTCTGTCGGCGCTGGAAATGCCGCGACGGCGCGAGTCTTCTCGGGGTCTGGGCGGACGCCTTTGGTACTAACCACGTGGCCTAGGAACTTCAGTTCGTCATAGGCGAACCGTAACTTTGACGGCTTGAGTGTGAGTCCGGTGGTCTGAATGGCTTGGAGAACAGCTCGGAGTCGTCGCAAGTGCTCGTCGAAGTCACTTGAAAACACTACGACGTCGTCAAGGTAGACAAGACAGCTCTGCCACTTCAGCCCTGCCAGTACTGTGTCCATGACACGCTGGAATGTTGGCGGCGCCGTGCGCAGGCCGAGAGGCATCCCTTGAACTCGTACAGGCCATCCGGCGTGACGAAAGCTGTCTTCTCTCGGTACCGTTCGTCGACTTCGATCTGCCAGTAGCCGCTCTTTTGGTCCCTCGATGAGAAATATCGAGAGTGGCGCAGCCGGTCTAGAGTATCGTCGATGCGGGGAAGTATCCCCAAAGATATTGAAACGCGCGTCGCAAAGCGAGCGCGTGCATGTCCGAATGGTTAACGTGCTTGGCTTTTGTGCGGGGGCCCCAAGTTCGTTTCTTGGGTCCGACCGGTGTTTTATTTATTTTTTCGATTTAGCGCTCTCGTAAGTTCGAGAACCTTGTCGTCTGATCGAGGTACGAATGTTCTACGCGCCAAACGTTCCACGCAGAATGTTCGAGAAACACACGCGGGTACATAAGGAGCTCAGTATGGCGACCAAGGAGTCGGTCTCGCCCCAGCGCTCGATCCTGCTGTTTCGCCGACGTCGACGTCTGCGACACTAACCTTCTATTTTTGTTTTGGGAACATGTTCACCACCCTAAAACGTTTAGTTTCCCCAATTATTTGCCGGCTCATCATTTGTTATTCGTGGCATTTTGGCGGAGATGTGGGTTAACGCTTGTTCGTACAGCGTACCCGTCCGAGGGCCCGCAGAGCAAGTCCGACTCCAAGCCCAAGAAGACCAAAAGGAGAGAAAACCGAAACCCGATCAAGTCGCCACAACCAAGGAGCCTTGAATTTTGGCATTTGCCACTTAAGACTAAGCGTTTAACAAGGCCGACGATGGACAACCAGTCGTTGCAGACCCCGACCGCCGCCGCCGCCGTATACTTGACCGTTGCACCCTATGCTCCAACGCCTTTCTAAAGGGGCGTCAACGATGACATCGAGGATGGCCTGCAACACTACGAACAAGTGGCCCGCCATAACAAATGGACACCAGACCAGAGCGTACAGAACGTTTTTTTCGCTGTGGAGGCCACAGCACGGAATTGGTTTGAGAACCACGAAGCGTCGATCACCTCCTGGGAGGAACTAAAAGTTGAGCTCCGAGGTACGTTCGCCAACCAAGAGCGGAAAGAACGCGCCAAAGAGCTTTTTCAAGCGAGGATTCAAGGCCCTAACAAAAACGTTGTAAGCTTTGGCGAATATGTTATTCGACTCATAAAGCGCGCCGATCCTCAAGACTCCGAAGCAAAGAACTTGAGACTCCTGATGCGAGGTGTCAAGGAGAACATCTTCGCAGACCTTGTGCGATGCCCACCTACCACCGTGCAAGCGTTTGTGACGGATGCTACCAACATTGAACAGGCCCGGCAAGCACGAGCAGATCACTATTATCAAGTTCCCGGCGTCGTTGCACTCTCAGCTCCAATATCCCGAGGATCCGCGAAATCTTCCGGGACATCGTCTATGAAGAACTGAAGAAGCTGGTACCTGCCGCCGAAAGTCCAGCTTCGCTCTAGATCACCGCGATTGTTCGAGAGGAGCTCTAGGAAGCGCTTCAGCCAGACGTTCTCACAGACGCCGCACCGGAACCACCAACTTTGAACTACGCCGCAGTTGCTCGTCGTCCGCTGCCTCCTGTCACCCGGACGTACACAGCTGCACCCCGAAGAAAAGTCACTTCGCCGCAGTATGTTCCGCGCCAAGAGCAGTGTGGACGTCGAAAGACGGACGTGTGGCGCACGGATGACAGACGACCAAGGTACATCAAGGAATACCGCCGTCGCTTACCATCTCCGAGGGCACCAAGAGGTTCCCGTTCTCCATCCCCTCGACGTTCCGCATCGACCGTCTGTCGGTCGCTCCATGACAGCTTGTGCCCCAACCTCGTCGGGAAAACCAAGTGCGGCAATGCTTGGAGGTGGCATTGCCGAAGACAACCGAAGTAAAGAGCCTCCAAGGACGCCGTTGTGCTCCCACTCTCCCGAAGCCACGCATCGCAACGACGCCCGCGCATTGGTGCCCAACAACCTAAACGTTGTTATCGACGGCCACGACGCCTCGGCACTCGGGGACACCGGAGCTGACTACTGTTGGGACCGAGCGGTTGTCGGGGAACTTGGTGTGCGGCAGGGAGCCGAGCCAGGGCAGGAACTCATCTGGAGGCCGGAATCGTGAAGGACCAGGGAGCAGGAGGGTTGTCTCGTATATAACTCTTTATATGTACATATAGACAGGTTACATCATCAACGGGGGAACACTACAGAACACAGATGACACCGAGAACACACAGCAGCAGCGGCTTGCTGCTCATTATATAATGTCACATTTTCCCACATCCCTAGTAGGGAATCCCCAGGGTTCAGGCCTTCACCAAGACTGCGGGGCCAGTGTTCGTCAGGTTCAAGCACGCCCCTTCCCTCTCCCTCACACACAGCCACACGCGTCACGCACACTAGGGCCAGACGTCCCTAGCCGCGGTGTCGCCGGTCAAACTCGGCGGACAATGGTGTGCCATCGAAGTCGAGGAAGGCAGAAGACATCCATAATTGCAGGCGTCCTGGTTTCCGTGTGTTGGGGGATAATCCCATTGGCCATCTAAGCTGGGGAAATTAAGTAAAGCCCCTCCTTTTTCGAGGACGTCCCAAGGCTGTCGGGTCGCCGTGCGTCGAGGTCAGACAGCTGAAGCAAGGAGAGGGGCCGGACGGCAAAGACGGCCAGATGACACTGGGTCAACCCGATTGTCCTTCGGAGAAGGAGAAGAACTCCGCGCAGGCAAGCGCCCAGCCCCCAATCTCTCCAATCCACCAGACCAAAACGAACAAGCCCAAAAAATACCTAGCGAAAGTTCCGTACTATTCTGTCAAAAAAGAAACACACGCGCAAAGAAACTTGTTTCCTCCGACAGGTTGCTTTAGCGAAAGAAACTTTTGCAGCCTAATAAAAGCCCTCTAACGCTCAACCCAAAATGAAACGGACTCCCGTGAAAAAAAAAAAACATTACAAACCGTAACGTAACTCACATAGGGCATATTCATATTAAATTCGAGCACGTAGTCCATTATGCAAACAGGACTGAGGAGAAAACCGTTTTGAAGGAACTTTACCGCCAACACAACGAACTAAAGCCGAACGAAATGCAAAACTCGGACTCCCGGGAAAAAGTCTGTTCTTGGCCTCATTCGAACTGTTCAAGTTCTTCTCCTTGGACTTGCCTGCCGGCACGAAGTTGCAGTCCCAGAGATCTCCCATAGTCTCTAGGTCCGACGTGATGCCAGGCGGAACCACGGTCGATGAGCTGTGACTCCGTCTCGAAGACCGCTGAGTCGACCCAGGCTCGTTGCTGCCTTCTCCAGGCTTCTTGCTCACACTTGAGCTGTGGGTTCGTGGCTCGTTGGGATGGGGGTCCTGGAGATTTCCCCCTCCCAGTCTCGAGGACCGCTTCCTCTTCTTGAAGTAGCGCTCGTCACGATTTACCTGACGCTTTTTGCAGGAAGCGTCGTTGACAGATTGTACAGCGCTGATCCGGCGCCGCCTCTTCCTCCTGGGTCTCGGTCGCTCGCTCATGACAGCTTAAGCTGTCGCGAGCGACAAGCTTAAACGAAGACTTCAAGCACCTTCTGTACTTAGCCAATTCGACCAGCATGAATAAAAATAAATTCACAAGGAGGCAAGTAACACGGGGCTTGGCGCGGTGCTGGTTCAGATACAGGAGAGAACAGAGCGGGTATTTGCCTATGCAAGACGGAAACAGTTCAAAGGTGAGGGTAATTACTCTACGACGGAGAAACTATGCCTCGCCGTTGTCATGGCCATCTCCAAGTTCGCCCGTACTTGTACGGACGTTCGTTCCAAGTGGTTACGGACCACCACACCTTCACCTGCTTAGCGAATCTGAAGGACCCTCAGGACGCCTTGCCTGGTGTAGTCTGCGACTGCAGGAGTTTGACATGAGAGTGGTGTAGAAGTCCGGCCGAAAGCACAATGATTCCGATTATCTGTCAAGGGCCACCGTCGAAGCCGGCACTGCCTGTACTGAAGACGACGACGACGAGTGTTTCCTCAATGCACTAGATGTCAGTGACATGTCAGCACTCAAAGGAAATCATCCTGAATTGCGAGGACTCATCGAGCACCTAGATGGACAAGGAAGCGATGTTCCCCGCGTTTACATATGGACAGTGCTGACCTTCTACATCCGACAAGGTTTGCTCTACAAGGAAAACTTAAGCGACAACATCACGGCGAGGCTGTTGGTGGTCCCTTCCAGTCTTCGAGAAGAAATATTTCAAGCCTGCACGATGACCCGATGGCGGGACACCTTAGCTACAGCAGGACTCTTGCCAGGATACGCGAAAAGTTCTACTGGCTCAAGCTTACGAAGATAGTCCATCACTACACCCAATCTTGCCACGAGTGTGAACGACGGAAGAAACCACCGGCGAGACCGGGAGGACGTTTTCAGCCTATTGCGCCGCCATCTGGACTATTCCACCAAATCGGCATGAATTTACTTTGACTGTTCCTACCTTTGACGCCAGGAAACAAAAGGATAATCGTTGCGACAGATTATCTCACACAGTACGGCGAGACAAAAGCCCTTCCATCAGGTACGGCTGTTTAAGTCGCCAAGTTTTTCATCGAGTCTATTGCCTGCCGACATGGCGCACCGAAGTCCTCAAAACAGACCATGGATCATCGTCCAGGGCTTAGCTCAAACAAGACATCGTTCGTCTCAGTAGCACGAGCCATAGTCGAACCACTCCGTACCATACGCAGACCAATTGACTAACGGAAAGACTAAATAAAACTATCGCCGACATGATCTCCATGTATGTCGACGTAGAACGTAGACGTGGGACGAGGTGTTATCATTCGTCACGTTTTCCTACAACACGGCGCTGTAAGTGACCACAGGAGTAACACCGTTTAAGCTTGTGCATGGCCAGAAAGTAACGACCATGCTGGACGTGATGGTGCCCCACGAATCAGCTGGCGATGGCACCCATGACGCTCAGGTGGTTGCTCAGCTAGCCGATGAAGTCCGCCAGCTCGAAGTACTCCGGATTCAAGACAAACAACAACTCGACGCCACCCGGTACAACCTTCGTCGGATCGACGTTCGCTTCAAGCCCGTAGACCATGTGTGATCTCGACCAAGATACGACGACGCCGTCAAAGCGATGAACTCCTGAAGCGTTACTTCGGACCCTACAAAGTGCTTCGTCGACTTGGGGATCTGAACTACGAGGTGATGCCTGACGGAACACGGACTTCATCACGCCGGCCTGCACGATCGGAAGTCGTCCACGTCGTGCGCCTCAGGCCGTACTACGATCAATAGGACTGGAAACTGCGTTTTTGTATTACGCTCAATATTACTGTGTTTTACAAGTTTCTGTAGTTTGCCATTTTTTTTGCTTGTTTTGCTGCTTTATTTTCCGGCATGTTGCATCGAGAAGATGCTCTTCTTTTAAAGAAGGAGTAATCCCACGTGCGTTGCCGAGCGAGAGCGTGCGTGGCGAGGGAAAAGCGGAAGGCGATACGAGAATTTTAACATTTTACTCCGCTAAGTGAAAGTCCGGCACGTGGCGTTTCAAGTGTTCAAATTGCTTTACTGTACAAGTCTGGCAATAAAGAAAAAAAAACTGCGTGGCTGAGTGGCTACCGTGCTTTGCTTTGTTGCGGTGGCTCAGGGTTCGATTCCTGAAAGCGACGTATCTTTTATGTATCCTTTCAATTTAGCGTTCTCGTAAGTTCCAAAACTTCGTCGTCTGATCGAGGTACGAATGTTCTACGTTCCGAACGTTCTATGCAGAATGTTCCAGAAACCCACGTGGCTACATAAGGGCATGGTGAGCCGGAGTCAGTCTCACCCAAGCGCTCAATCCTGCTGTTTCGCCAACATAGACGCCTTCGAGGCTAGCCTTCTATTTTTGTTTTGAGCACAAGTTCGCCACATTAAAACGTTCAGTTTCACCAGTTATTCGCCACCTCATGATATTGTATTTGTGAAATTATGTCGTATACAAAGGCAACATGCGTTTCTTAAACCTTCCTTCTTAAATGTCCTCATAAAAACAAGATTTCTCAAACATAACTCTTTCTGAACGAACTTTCAAATCACATGGATTTTTATTTTGTATGCATAGTTCATCGGACAATGCGAAGATGTTGAATGCTTTGCACTGAAAAAATATTGATTAGAAAAAGCTACCGAGTTGTTCTTAGTTCACAACAAAACTTTATGAATGTTGCATATGTTGTAAGCTTAACGATCAGCAAAATATGGAAACACTTTTTTATAGCCTTGTCCTTTAATTTAACAAAAGGGGTCTAGGTTGTCCTGCTTTAAACGCATGCATTTGTAAACAGGAGTACAAAACGAAAGTTCTCTATCACCGTAATTCTCATCTAAGCAAACTTAAACTAGAGAATTTCGCTACTACAATGAAAGCTAAACAAACTGGAAATACAAGAAAAAAAACGCCCACGCGCTTGTTGAATTTTCGAAGGTTTAGTTTGTAGAGCGTAGTCAACCTGGTAAAAATTATTCTTTTTACCACATTGAACAAAATACTGTAGCACAGTCTAATCGATCCCATACAATTGATTTCATAGACATAAAATCGCATATTCATCAATCGCCCTTTGTAAAATCAATTTTCAGAATACCTTAATTAAGCCCTATTACGACTGCAACTATTTGTATCTGTATAATGCAAACGACAACTGACTTTGCTTCCCCAGTGCGTGAGCAAATTTCAGTCTAAACTTCACAAGTCTTCATAACATTCACAATAATTATCGTCGTCAGTTTAAAAGGTTATGGTTTGCACGAAACTAATAATAATATGCGAGCATCCGTGAGTTACTACATTAAATAGCTATATTTAAAAATAAGAGCAACATGAAACATTTCAATGCTAACGTGAATTACACTTGTGTAAGACACTCTTCTGCAGTGAAAAAACAACGAAAATTGTAAACCCAAGAACAACAAAGACAAAAATACTCCGACTAACCGTTCAGGAGTCCGAGAGTTTCTTTTGATCCTGTTTCATTGATGTCGGCTATGATGACTTTAGCACATTCTCTGTCTAGCACCTGGCAGACACTCAGGCCGATTCCACTGGCACCACCGGTAACTATTGCCACTTTGCCTTCCAGTTGACGCTTTAAAACATGTTTTACCTTTTCTACTTCACTCTCGACAACAGCGTCCGTATCTGACACATTTCCGTCTGTTTTTAATACGCCGCATAAGCAACACAAAAGCAAACACGCAATTATGTGGCTGAGAAAGGGAAAATGAAGCATGTTAGATACTATGGAATTAAGATGAGAAGAGAAACAGGCGCGTAAAACGGCAGCCAACAAGGTAACACCTTACCAGAAATTGACCAACGTTTATGTACGACGAACAACCGCCACGCGCCTTCCGCTTTCTCTAAACGTGTCAATGAAGCTTAACATTTCCGATGTTTTTGTTTCCTAGCTTCAAACTAAAAAAAGAAAGAGCGAGCGCGCAGCAGGCATCGAGCTGTGTCAATGGAAGGTCAAAAACACAATCCGCTATCTTCAAACATAGGCCTGCAAATATATGCTACGTTCCAAACCAGAATGTAAGAGCTGCATATGCGTTCTCTTAAATTCGCAGTCACTACTGTGGCTAGCCAAATGTCGATGGGTAAATAAAAGAAGAATTTAGGATATATTTCTTACGTTTTCTTTGAACAGGTTTATTTGCACGTTAAAAGTGATGACGCTAACCGCTCGCGTAGTTTGTGTTGGAAAACTTTTGCGCAGCTGATGAATAAAGCCCTCCAGATATAGGAACACTGTAAGTGTACATTAATTTGTCGGACTTTATCCTAAACGCTCGTTTCAGGACTCTGACCTATTCAGTTGCACCTGCTGTGGAAAGCTTTTAGTTACGAAATCAACATCTGTTTTTCTCAGGGGTTTTCTAACATTTTAGTTATATTAGAAACGCGCAGATTAAAACGTTGTTGTCATATAAATTTAATAACCCTTATAGTAACTTTCGACCTACATTGTATAAAAGAAATAGTAATGGTATATAGTGTGTTTGAAACTGCTGTTTCATCGGAAGCTGTGTCATCTTCGAACGACGATATGTACTTTGTAATCATCCGGCAGTGTAGATATCATCGTTACTATTTTCGTTCTGTTCTGCACCCGAAGCATTGTGCTGCCTATAGAAACGCGTGCCTGATAATAAACACTGCTTACAACCTACCACGCCTTGTATGCCGTACGTCGTAGCAGTGGCATGCGAGGCCGAGTCAACGCAGGTGAAGAAAACGTAATGCAGCTTTCGCGCATACATGGCTAACCAGGTGCCACAGTTACACGATAGGAAGGACAAGTGGGCCTCCTACACCTTCCGGATTGCAGCGTACTTTGAGGAGATCGCCCTAACCGACAACGCAAAGAAAGCCCCTTCTCATAGAAGGCCTTGGGTCAGAGGCAATCGAAGTGCTGAGTGGCCGCTATGCTCCAAGGAAGGTGACGCGAATTAACCTAGAAGGAATTCATGGCAACTTTGGAAGACGTTTACGCCCCACCACTCAAAATATTAGGGAAAGCTTTAACTTTTACCGTCTAGTTCAGAAAAAGGGGAGTCAGCACAAAGAGTTAATTGTGCAACTGGGACGTCCAGCCGACAAATGCAATTTTGGAACGACGCTAGACAGACATAATTCGAGCACAAAATTGTGTGCGGAATTCGAATATACGGACGTGCAGAAACAGCTGCTGGCACAGCAAAAGCGCAGATAAAAAAACTCAAAATTATTGTGCGGGCAGCGGAACCAGCAGCGCTAGATGTCAAGGAAATGAGGCAATAGGAGTCTGCGGAAAACCCAGAATTGAACAAGCTTAGAGAGAATGTTCGAAAATTCAAGTCGGGGAGAATGGAGAGACGTTTACGAGGGCAGACAAACTCATGCGGAAGATGCGGAAGCTTAACACACGCTAGAGAAGCCCGAGGATTCTTAAACACGAAGTGTTTGCTGCGTGGCCGAAAATGTCATGCAGCCCTGAGTGTCATTCCGAGGTCAAGAAACAAGGCAAGGCGTGTGCGATTTACCGCAACGAGTCCAGCAGCGATGATAGCGATATGTAACTTCAGTTGCTAACCTTTAAATCTTCTTCTACCACCGACGACAAGTTGGTTGGACCTGTTCGTAGGAAGTTTTCCTGGGGCGGTGTCGACATCGTCGTGGAGCTGAACGCTGGTTTGCCGGTATGCGTGATCTCAAGAGACGTGTTCGAGAAACACCGCCACAAGTGGCAAAAGATGGAGCATTTAAGCCTGAAGTTATCGTGCTGCCTAAGAAAGTTGCCTGTGGCAGGCAAGCTGACGCACGAAGTCTGGTACTGTAGTCAAGTGGAAACTGTGACATTGACAATTCTAGACCGTGTGGGAACAAATCTTTGTGGACGCCACTTGATACAGAAACTCAACTGTCTGGGGACCCCAGTTTTACAAACGAAACTACGCGGAACGAAGAGCTAAAGATTCTACTCTCCGAGCACGAGGAGTTGTTCAGAAACATCTTGGGGTTTCTAAAAGGGCCTCCAGTGCATGTAACGTGAAGGAAGGTACCGTACCCAAGTGTTTCAAGGTCAGGCCCAATCCATACGCGATGCGAGACAATGTGTCTACCGAATTGGACAGGCTGCTTGAAAGCGGGGTTATCTCGCCGTGTTCCTATGCTGAAAGGGCAACGCCCATTGTTTTTCTGCTAAAAAAGGACGGGTCCATAAAAATTTGGGAAGATTGTGAACTAACCGTAAACCCAGACGGCAGCACCGAACAGTATGCACTAACAGTAATTGACGGCCTGTTCACGTCACTGAACGGGTATGAGAGATACGGCACACTAGACCTTTGAGACGCATACAATCAAGTGCTACTAGACGAAGAGTCAAAGAAGTTGACCGAAATCAACAACCATCGTGACCTGTTTTGCTACAACCGGCTCGTGTTTGGCACTTAATTTGCTTTCGCCATCTTTCAGCACAAAATGGAGACCCTGCTGCGAGGAGTACACGGCGCACAAGCATATCTCGATGACATCAATGTCCGTGAGCGAAAAGATGATAGTGGAGACCATCTAAAAACGTGCTCCAGTGTTTACAGGTGAACGAAGTCAAGCCGCACAAAACGAAATGCAACTTCTGGCAATACGAAGTCTTCTATCTCGGACACCGCGTCAACAAGGATGGCTTGCATCCTGCAGAAAAGAACTTGACGTCCATAGTGGAAGCAGAGAGTTAGACGAAATAAAGGGACTCCGCTATTTTATTGGGCTGCCCTCATATTACGGATGTTTTTAGCAAATATGGCTACACTTTGGCGCTATTGTATGAGCTTCTGATTAAGAATAAAAACTGGGTGTAGGACGAGACAAAAAAGGATGCGTTCAGGAGGGCTAAGCAAGTACTTTGCAAAACATACATTCTGTCACCTCTTTGTCCCGTCTAAAGTGTTGCACCTAGAATGCGACGAATCGCCTTATGGTATTGGGGTGGTGCGGTCTCACCGTTTTGGAAGCGTAGACACACCATTACGATTCATGTCACGAACACTTTCAAAATCAGAAAGAAATTATTCGCCACCAGAACGGCGGAACCCCAAGCCCTGCACTCTAACATAACATTGTCTTCCTCAGTGGGCGTCTGGTGTCTGGGCTGTAGAGGGGTAATTTACCCAGTGCGATACAACCTCTAGCCTGGGGTCTTTAACGTGCACCACGCAGTAGTTATACACGACCGCACACCGGTACGATGCACATCCAGATTGAAACGGGCAGAGGTGGGGATGGAACCCAGGATCCCTGGGTTCTGCAGCGCGAGTTTTCGCTCCTCGTGCTCCGAGCTAGAGTGCGCTAGCCCACTTGGCCACCGATCTCCCTTCTTCAGACATAAACCTTCAAATATATGCGATGTCCCAAACCAAGGCGTAAGAGCTGCATTTGCATTGTATTGAGTGTGAAGCAATTACTGTGTTATCCAAACATCGACGGCTCTATATAAGGAGACAGAATAGGATGTCTTCATTATTTTTGCGGTGAAAAGGTTGTTTTGCACTTTAAAAGTGCTGACACTAGCCTCTCGGGTAGCTAGTGGTCGAAAACTTGTTCGCAGCGAATAAATTAAACCCTCCAGCTACAGAAACGATCAGCGTTTACTATATTTTGTCGGAGTTCTTCGTAAACACTCGTTTCATCATGATGACGTACGAGTGGCGTTCATAAAGTTCGTATCATCGGCACAAAAAAACTTAAAAAAACGAAACAAAACATTTATCACCATGAGCGCGCGTCCTCTGGTTTCCGCACAGTTAAACCTCGCATAGCTATAGTAGCGCTTAACGCCGCTACGTGTCGTAACAAAAATGGCACTGCCCGTCGTTGCCGAGCACAAGCAGTAATGATCGTTTTTTTCCATTTGAAGGGAAGCAATGCCAAGGATATTCATTCCAATTTGTGAGCGTTGTTCGGGGATAACGTCCCAGTTTATGACACTTTGGTTAAATGGCAAAGACCTTTCCAGTGTGGCCAAATAAGAGGAAAGCATTTCAATGACGACGACCAAGTGATTGCTGAAGTGGAGCGATTTCTGAACACTCAAAACGAGGAGTTCTATAACAATGGCCTCCGGCATGTGGTCCATCGCTGGAAAAGTGGGCATACCTTTTGGTGTGCGAACATGTAGAGAAAGTATTAAGTCCTACTCGAGTTTGATTGCTGAATCTCTATTCCTTCAGGACAATCATACGAACTTTATGAACGCCCCTCGTATTAGCTTGCGCTTGCTGTGAAACGATTTTGAGCTACAAAATCACCTTCGTTTTTTTCACGCGCTGTTACTAGCTTAGCTAATCCCTACTGGAAACGAGCACAACAGAGTTGTTTTCCTCAAAAATGGAATAACCATTGCCGTAACTTTGTACCTATATTGTATGGAATAAATAGTAATTGGGATGTTTAAAAAATATGAGCATAACCATGTGAATATATTTATAATATTGCTTTATTTCAGATATACTTGTGTCTAGAAGACTGCTGCAGAAGAAGGCACAAGCTTCTCAAATGCCCATTAGTCGTCGAATTAGCAGATATATAACTTGATGCAATAAAAATCCTAAACTCGTACTCTTCCGTGTTGTAAAGGTTAAAAGATGTTACACGGGCAAAGCTGGCGCCATTGATAGGAAGCTGTTAAAGTGTCTTCCGTGGTTCCTTCAACAAAATTTCACCCGCGAGGATTACGACATATGCGACTGCAGCCGGCAGCGTGTTGCAATCCAAAATGCATGTTTACAGCCGGCATATACCCAGGAATTACGAAGCGCTATCTTTTTTGCAACGCTTGAAATGAAGGCTACATATTAATTACCGTTTTGACATAGCGATTGGCTCCTCCAAATGCCCAAAATGATTCAATCAAAAAATGCAATTACTTTTCGCACGGCCCATGAGTTAAAGCGCCCTAGAAGTGTGGTATTCAATTTCTTTTTTAAAGAGGTGTTCCTATAAAGTTTAACAATTGGACATACAGCGTCAACCTAAAACGAAACTCATGTTACTAGTTCTTAGAGAAAACGTGCAATCTTTTGTGATTACACGTTTCAATATACTACATTTTTAAGAACACTTCACAGAAGTTACCTTTAAAACAATATATTTTTACTCTACATGTTTAGAGTCCAAAGGGTAGGTATCGAAGCTGTAAAATAGTCTAATTTGTATAACCAAGATACATGTTCATGGTCTTCAAACTATCATACTCTCACGTCTTTGCCCCACGAGATGGGGAGGCAGTGTTCTGCCGCATATTTCGCTGCTATCGTTGTGGCAGAATAACAAAGCGGATGACGTTTGTCTAGTCTGACGTACTATGTTGGTGGTGATGGACAAGCGTACCATTAAAAGTGGTTGAGTTCTCATTTTTATTACCAAGATTGCTAACTCTCGGATACACTTTTCTTAAAGTGGCAGTTTCTCTTGAACTATTTCCTTTAAGGAAAAACTGCCCATTTGTGGGAATCCCAATTTTTTTAAATTTTTGGCTAAAATTGATTTTAGTATTTTAAAATGCGCCACAATAAATGCTCTTTTTAGGAATATAAGTATAAAAAAGGCTAATAAATTATTCTAAATTTACTTCCTTAAATCGAAACATTATTATTGTCAAAACAATGAAATTGAAAGATAAGCGGATATCTAGGCAAAAAATGACATCTAAGAATTACAAAATATGCAAAATATGCAAAATTGCAAAAGCAAGACATGCTGAAAATAGCAGTGTCCTAGAAGAAGAAAAAAAAAACTCATAACGTTTTACCATATAGTCTCAGCCATCGTGGTGTGGTCCCATTCATTGAAGCCGTTTCTGGATGGGGTAAATGTAGCAGACACCTGTAGTAGCAGGTGCTGCAGAAGACACTTGTATTTTTATTAATTTTCATGCTCCTCCTAACAGATCATTCAGTGTCTCCGCTTGTCAATTTTATGGGGAGGCTTGTGATGCAGTTGTTGAGCACGTACAGTGTTCATCGTGTGTACACCGCGTCGGTCTTTTCATGAAAGATATAATACATTTTGATCCCGTAGACACCGAAAATCACCTCTTTTTGCCTCCTTCTCTTATTTGAAATACTTCCACTCAGATGGGAATCCCCCACGATATTTTCGTGGAGCGCTATCTCCTCGGCTGCGTGTTTGTCCGCAATAAATTGCCATCTCGAGGAGTAAAACACAAGTACATAGAAACTCAAACTAGAGTACCTAATCTAACCAAAACAGTTATTGAAGACAAGCACAAATCGTTCTAACTTGCACCAGACATCAGCAAAATACATTCAAACCAAAACAAGCCTTACCGACGCGCTGTCATAGATGTTTTCGGGCTGATTTTACGAATCATCGCTGTCAGGACTAAAATATTATAATCTGGCATCACCTCCCGACTCATTCGTGCTATCGTTATCAACAAAATTGACGAGAGACGCGCTCGATTCGTGAAGCTTCAAACGCTTTCGAAGAGGCGCGCAGCGCGAGGAGCGCTATTCCTCAGCTGAGCATTTGATTATAAGAAATAACCATACGTGGAAACATGAAACTACAAGATACAGAAACTTAATCTAAAGTTGCTAATCTAACCTCCATGTCAGCAAGCACAAACCGCACGGATTTTAACGTGAGACCAGCAAAGAAATGGAAAACCAAAATAGAAACCAAAACAAGCCTTATTGAGCCGCAGGTTTCAATGTTCCGTGCATATTTCACAAATATTTGCTGTCGAAACTCAATTTTCATGGTCCGACATTGTTTCCTGACTCACGTGTGCTAGTTTCAGTAACAAGATTGAACGGAGACGCCATCGAATCCCGAGCCTTCACTTGCTTTTGAGGAGGTGCGCCACTTAATGAAGACGTCATGTTCGCAGCGGGTATCGCTCATCCTCTGCTGCGTGTTTAGCTATAATACATTGCCGCCTCGTGGGGGAAAAAAAACTCAACGAAACTGAAAGTAGTGTATATATCTGCCCAGCAGATTCCGTAAATTGTCCAGAAACGTGTTCATTGTGAAGCCGTACCGTCCAGGACCTATAGTCTGCTATCAATTGTCACAACATTAGGCACAAAACGGACGTATGCCCAAGCAAAGAGAGCCGATGCGACCAATGCGGGCAGATCCACGAAGAAGAGACGTTTTAGTGCGCATGGGATCCACATTGTAAGAACTGCGGAGGGCCCCACGTGGCAACCAACAACAATTGTACCAAGAGGAAGATCTCATAGAAAAAGCAGCCCGCAAAGTCACCACAACCGAAACAACGGAGAGTAAGTTACCCAGCAGCACCCAAATCGACCGCGACCTCACACGCCCAAATTCGCAGTCAACACAACAGAGAGTAGGAGGTCGTTCAAATTCTTCCCAGCCCAGGAAAGCCAACAGTTGACACCAATAAGAAGATGGCCGCCCCAAGAAGGATCCCAGAATGAGCCCAGTGCACGATGGCTCGGACCACTAAACAATCAGACTGGAGGAAGGAAGTACAAGCACTTAAAGCAAGGTTTAAGAAGCAATGCTCCGAAATCGCCAAAGTCGAGAAAGACATGGAAATGGGAATTGATATGGTAATCCGAGTACTCGGAGAGATTAAGAAAATTGCTGAACTCAAACATGGCAGATAGAAATAACGAACCCGAACAGACCAAGATGGCACCAATACTTATCGTACAGTGGAATTTCAACACGTTCTCGGCAAGAGAAGCGGGGCTCAAGCTCCGCTTCGAAAGAAATACGCCACAAGAAATTCTACTAATGCAGGAGACTAAAACACCGGACATGAAAATCACCGGCTTCAACTTCTACCTAACTTCGACCATCAAATCAAAACCAAGCTGCAGGGAGAAGAATCCCATTGAAAAGAAGGGATGGGTTGCAGTTTGCGTACTCCAAAACGTACCACAGACGCAGCTAGACACCACTGTACTCTGCTGGGAAAAGATGGAGGTAGTTACTGCCCAACTAAAGTGAGGTAACCTCAAACTGGTGGTGGCGTCTGTCTACATAAAGCCCATCACCCTAACAAATCGAGGGACGACAGAATGGATCTTAAAACTATCCGAGCTGGCGGATGGCAGACCTACTGATCGTCGGGGTAGACTTTAACGCACAACACCGCGAATGGGGATACGACCCCAACACAAAGAAAGGCCGAGACTTCATCGCAGCCATGCAAACAGCCAGGCTTGAGCTTTGCAACGAGCAAGGGGTCAAGAGGCGACTGGCCCAACAACAACGCCAGAAGGATACTACACCATATTTCTCGTGGGCCACAGAGCGCCTCGACACCCGATGGACACCAAGGGGGAACACACAGGGCAGCGACCACTACTTCATCAGGACCACAGTCACACACTGGAGCGGGCGGAAAGATAAGGAGCTTAGGGCGATCATAAATGGGACGGATTCCGGGAGCTGATTCTAAGCAGAGCTAGAGCGGCTCGAAGACATCGAGGAAAGCATCTGAAAGGCGATGAATCAGGAAACAATTCAAGTTAGCGTCAAGCAAGGCGATCCGACACCATACAAGCGCCTTCTGAATCCTATGGGCCTGTAACCTGCAAGTGTTATTACGATTCAGGAGAAGCAGGACGACAGCGCATAAGATCAAGCTGAACAAAACGAAAGCCATGGCTATGAAATACTCCAAAGAGCTATACCGGCATAAATGAAGAAGTCACGGCTCATCATCGTACAACTCAAGTGCCGGTATCTGGAAGCCCTGGTGGACTTACAGGTGTATGAACGAGAAAAAAACCGCAAGAGTCGGAACGCGTCTCAGAACCTTGCTCTTTGCCTGAAAATGACAGAGGAGGAGCTGGCGGTAAATGCAGGTTAAATATTGTTCCCGCACATCACGGCGACGAGATAGGTAGGCCGAAAACGCTCAAATAACTGGGCGTCAAAACCACCAAAGGAACGGGGAATGGAAGAATCTTTCAACATGGGCTGCTGCTCGAGGCTATTCACTCAGCCAAACAGGGAAGCGTACCAGAACCCGACGGGATAATATATACGGCCCTTAGTAATTTTGTTTTTATCGAACTCGGAAAATTAAGTCACCGCTTGTGTTCAGCTTATTCTAAACTTTCTAAACTGTTGATATGAAATGCCAGAGTTCTTGCACTAACAGTGGGTAGATAAGGTTTCCATAATTCCTGATAAAACAAACTGACTAGTTTCTCTTTAGTGACCGTGCCGCCAAGGTGACAACAGAACAAGTAACGGATCCCGATGTCAAACTGGAGGAATTTGAGATATATATTTTCTTAGCGAATGCACGCCAATGTTGTGACATATTGGAATATCCTTATCGTTTGCCTGGTCAGCGGGTAGTGGAAGTCGGCGCTAGCGTGAGTATAGAGGTTGAACCGAATGTAAGCGATTTAGCGAGCGACGGCGACAGCGACGAGAGTCAGTGACGAGCGACAACGTTTTCTCACTATCGCTCGTCGCGTCGCTCGGTTTTTGGATTTCTAGAAAACGTCGCTCAACGCCTTGGTCGCTTGCTCCTGTCGTTTTCATGCGCCTTGCCTCGTTGCGCGACTGACCGATCGACAGCGAAGCGGGTCGCCGTCGCTTGTCTCGTCGCTCGCAAAATCTCTTACATGTGGTTTATACTTTACGCTGTCAGGGATATCGACTCGAGCGCGTACACTTTCACCTAACCTCCCATTTCTATGAGAGCGCGTGTAAATCAAACGCTAAACCAAGACGGGGGCTGCAGCCAGAAGCTTTAAGAGCGCCATGCAAGAGTCTTTCCGTGAAGGAGAGAGTCAAAGAGAAACTGCGGCTTTAAGAAAAGTGTATCCGAGAGTTAGCAATATTGCTAATAAAAATAAGAACACAGTGATTTGTAATGGTAACTTGTCTATCGCCACCAACTTAGTACGTCATCCTAGAAAAACGTCCACGATAGACAGCACCGAGATATGCGGCCCAGAACGCTACCTCCCCATCTCTTGGGGAGAGACGTGAGGGTATGATAGTCTGAAGACCAAGAACATGTTTCTTGGTGATAAAAAATAGACTATTTTATAGTTTCGCTATCAGCTCTTTGGACTCTAAACATGTAGAGTAAAAAAAGTATAGATTGTTTTACAAATAACCTCTTTGAAGTGTAATTGAAGATTCAGTATTTCGCAATGTAGTTAGTGTCACAAAAGGTTACATGTTTTCTACAAGATCTAGTAAAATGAGTTTTGTTTTAAGTTCACTTTGTAAGTCAAATTGTCATACTTTATAACAACACTTCTCTTAAAATAAAAAAAAATTAATACCACAATTCTAGCGCGTTTTAAATCAACGATGTGCGAAAAGTAATTAAAATATTTTATTGAATCTGTTTGGGCATTTGGAGGAGCCAATGGATATATCAAAAAGGTCATTAATCAGTAGCCTTTATTTCAAACATTGCGAAAAAGATAGCGCTTCGTAGTTCCGGGGTATATGCCGGCTGTCCACATGCATTTCGAATTGCAACACGCTCCCGGCTGCATCCGCACATGTCGTAATACTCACGGGTTAAATTTTGTTGGGGGAACCATGGAAGACACTTTAACATTTTCCTATCAATGGCGAAAGACACCGGTGGGAGAGGTTAAAGGGGCCCTGCAATCACATTTAAGCGTCTACCTTTTTTGCTGTTTTCACGTCTCTTGGGGTTCGGGCAAGCTAGCGGGCACGGAGAGAGAAACTAAATATCAGTTCGTCAAATTTTAACCAGACGACGCCGAAACCTCCTTTACCTACGGGGGCGACCCGCGGTGACGAAAGCGCGCGAAATGTGAAGTCTTTGGTCCTGGGGTCAGAGCCGCTAAAAGCTTCCTTTCAGGCGAAATGTAAAATAAAAGTGGCGGGAACCACTTAATTATTTATAAAAGTAGTTTTTGTTCAGCATTTAAGATCGGACAAGAAACAAATGCAGTTTATAAAGTACGGAAACAAGAAATTACCCGTCGACATACCCGCCCCCAAGTTGTGGAAGAGGCGGCGCATACTAGAAAGGTATAGTGGGATTAGGCACAAACAAGAGGCGAGCGTAGAAAGGTCCCGGATGTACGCGGCGGCGCTGCGGTCGTATACGCGCTCAAGGATCCGACCGGTTCCGAGCGTTCCGAAGGCCTTCGGCAAGAAGGTTTGGCTTGCGATTTGGCCGTTTGGCGGTATGGCAGCGCGAAGTGGCTCCTGTTCTGAACTGATCTTTACCCCATGTTTGCTGTCGTTTGTGGCTAATGAAGTGTCATGACGAATTGGTGTTTAAGCGCGCAGCAAATGCAATGCGAGCCGCCCTGACTGCCCGCTTCACACAGCCTATCCAGAACACGCTTTAGTGGCAGCCTCTCGAGTCGTCGACACGGAGTAGGGCAGCCGTGAGCGCTCGCTGAGCTCATTACCCGTCCTCTAGTTCACGGCCACTCAAGCGACCAAAGACGTCATGAAGGAGGTTCTTTTTTGCTTGTTTTGTAATTTTAATTTGCCTATAACTTTTAAACTAAAGCGAAATTCGAGAAAAGAAATGTTTCATTAAGTTACCATGTTCAGTGCGCTGAGGTACGGTGCGAATTTAAAAAAAAAAGTAAAAAAGTTTTTGCAGGGCCCTTTTAAGCTTTTCACGAGTAACACCTTTTAACCTTTACGACACGGAACAGTATGGTATTAGGATTTTTATTACGGCGTGATATTGATTTGCTAATCCGGCGACCAATGAGCATCTGAGAAAATGGTGCCTTCTTTTGCAGCAACCTTCTAGACACGCGCATGTCTAAAATAAAGCATTATTATTACTATATTAGCTTGGTTATAGACCGACACGCGGAGCGGCTCTGTTTACCAACACGGCCGGATGGCCGCGCATGCGCGGAAGCTATGTAGGCAAAAGCGGCCCGGCTCTTCGTGTTTTCGCCGTTTTTTTGCGTGGCATGCGCTCGTTGTTGACGTTGTAGTGACGCTTCTAGCGTTATTTGTGCATCATATTTCCGGACAATGTATGTCGTACGTTATGCCCGACTATCTGAGCTCGCTAACCGAGCCTGAATGGCAGCGGTATCGAGACATACTGCGCGCGGACGGGTTGCCTTAGACGATCCGTACGCAGCAAACAAGGCCTGCTAGACTTCCCACGTGAAGTTGCTGCCACCGGAGTCGACGGCTCACGTCGTCGTTTATTTAGTTTTTTCGCCAAGCGAGTTCACTGGCCGACATGGTGCAGGCCTACAAGTCTCTCGAGGCCTACGATTACTGCGAGTTGGTTACCGCACTGCCGGCGGGATCAGCAGACTGTGGGTCGGCGGAAGTGTTTTTATTAATTGATTAAATACACACAGCGTGTTCAAGTCAAGGTATATTTTTATTGACCTCATGACCACAAGGCATGGCAAGCAGTAACGCTTTGTCCATTCTGCCGTCTTGGCGGTGACGCGTTACAAAATAAAGGCGTTACCAGGAACGCGTTCCTTTTTTTAGTAACGTAGTAACCTACTCATTACTTTTTCGACACAGTAACGTGTAACGTACTTACTTTACTAGTTCAAGTAGCGTAGTTACCTTACTTTTTACTACTTCCCAAGTCTTTAAGAAATTACACTTAAATTTTTTCCGTGTTTTTAGGCGTCAAGTTATGGGAATTTCTAAGTTTCCTGCGCTTTTCTTTGCGTTTTTTCTTGTGAGTATTTAGGTGAAACCGTGAAAAGAAAAAAAGTAATTATGTCCAGTTTCTGCATTAGCATAATGTTTCTTGAAATATGATTTTATGCATACCTGTACACTCTACAAAAAGTTTGTGCGTCTACTTTCCACGCAGAACACTCGGAGAGCCAATCACCGCAACTTACGGAGGCAGCTCAGCGAATGACAATGCCGAAACATATGTTTAGACCAAAAACGCAGTCTGAGTTGTGACATTAAGCAATGCAAAACGTCACGCTTGCATTGCTTAATGTCACAACTCGGACTGCGTTTTTTTGGTCAAAACATATATTTCGGCATTTCTCATTCGCTGAGCTGCCTCCGTAAGTTGCGGTGATTGGCTCTCCGAGTGTTGTGCGGGAAAGCAGACGCACGGGCTTTTTTTTAAAGTGTACTGTCAAAACAGTAAACAAGTTTAATCATGATCTAAAAAGTGACACAAAAGTAACGTGCCTTACTTTTTACCGGTAGCGGTAACGCGTTCCTTTTATTTTTGGGTAACGTAGCTCCGTAAAGCGTACCTTTTATTTGCAAGTAACGAGTAACGTATATCGTTACTTTTTTCGGTAACGCCTACAACACTGCCGTCTCGGCCGCCGATCCCCTTCTGCTTGGTGGAGCGGGCGTAGCGAGCCTCCGACGAGAGCTTGGCCGGTGCTTTGTGCGCGAACACCGTGGGAACAAAAGCCGGGTGGTCTCGACCAAACGACGCTTTCGCTGCAAATAAGCAAGCCTCGGGACGGAGATTGAAACGGAAGCCGCGCTTGCCTTCAAGAAAGTGCTTGCCGCGCAAACGGTCGTTCGCGCGAGGCGATCATTATTTTTGATCCACGGATATTATACACCATCTGTGCCTTTCAGAATCTGCCGGGAACTTGTGGAAACTCACTCCGCTATTTTGTTTGTACCTTTCGGTGCGATTAACGGCAACACAGCTTCGCGGCATGCTGAAATTCTATGACGCCCATGCGAAACGCGCGCTGTTCCTGCCCACACCACCCGGCTCCGGCGCGATCGCAGCGCCGCCGCAGCTCCGTGACGTCAAGTCCGCGTGTCGGTCTATACTCATAGTTTTTCAAAGAAATTCCAATTACTATTTATTCTATACAATAAAGTTACAACGATACGGTAATGGTTATTAAAGCTTTCTAGAAAAACAACTCTCTGATTTGCTCGTTTCCAGTAGGGTTAACTAAGTTGAGAAAAACCCGTCAAAAAACAAACGGCGATTTTCGTAGCTTGAAATCTTTTCATAGCAACTGCAAGCATAATACGTCAGAATGATGAAACGAGTGTTTACGAAAAAATGCCGGCAAAATATAGTAAATTTTCAGCGTTTCTATATCCGGAGGGTTTAATTTATCAGCTGCGAACAAGTTTTCGACCACAAGCTACTCGAGTGGCTAGTGTCAATACTTTTAAAGTGCGAAACAAAATTTCCTCACAGCAAACATAAATAATATTTCCTAAGCTGTCTTCTTATACATAGCAGTCGACGTTTGGCTAACCACAGTAATTGACTACGCACTCAAGATAATGCAAATGCAGCTCTTACATCTTGGTTTCGAACATCGATTATATTGGAATGTTTATTTATGAAGAAGGATAATCATTGGCCGAGTGTGCTAGCGCACACCAGCTCGGAGCACGAGCGAGCGAAAACAGGCTCTGGAGAACCCAGGGATCCTGGTTCGAAACCCCCCCCCCCCCTGCCTGTTTCAATCTGGATGAGCATCGCACCGGCGTGCGGTCGCGTATAGCTACTGCGTGGTGCATGTGAAAGACCCCAGGCTAGTGGTTGTACCGCACTGTCTAAATGGCTCATCTACAGCTGAGACACCAGACGCCCCTTAGGCAGACAAACATCCGGCTGTATAAACATACACACAACACTTTGCGATTTCGTGTGAAGATGTTGGATTTCGTTCTTGGCCTTCCAGTGACGTAGGCGGACGCCAGCTACCCGCTCGCTGTTGCTTTTTTTAGTCTAGAGCTAGCAAAAAAGAATATTGGAAATGTTAAAGGTTAATCTTCAGTGAGAACTGTATAGACAGCGGAAAGCGCGTGACGGTTATTCGTCGTATATAAACGTTGTTTATTTCTGGTAAGGTGTTACCTCGTTGGCTGCCGCTTTATGCGCCTGTCTCTCTTCTCATCTTAATTCCTTAGTATCTAACATGCTTCATTTTCCCTTTCTCAGCCACGTAACGGTATTTGCTTTTGTGTTGCTTATGCGACGCATTAATCACAGAAGGGAATGTGTCAGATACGGACGCTTTTCCCGACAATGAAGTAAGTAAGGTAAAAGTGTTCCAAAGCGTCTACTGGAAGGCAAAGTGGCAATTGTTACCGGTGGTGCCAGTGGAATCGGCCGGAGTGTCTGCCAGGTGCTGGCCCGAGAAGGTGCTAATGTCATAATAGCCGACATCAATGAAACGGGATCTAATGAAACCCTCGGACTCCTAAACGGTTTGTTGGATACTTTTTTCTTTGTTTGTTGTTTTGGTATGTACAATGTTTGTTGCTTTTGCACTGTAAAAGAGTGTCTTACACAAGCGTTACTCACGTTAGCATGAAAGTTTTCACGTTACCGTCGTTCTTAATATAGCTATCTAATGTCCGAATAAAGATACTCGTCTAATAATTTTAGATTCGCGCGAACCACAGCTCTTTAAACTGACGACATTAATAATTGTAAATGTTATGGGGCTGTTGAATCTACACTGAAAATCGCTCACGCACTCGTGGAGCACAGTCAGTTGACGCTTGCATTATACCTAGTACAAATAGTTTTGGTCGTAACTGGGCTTAGGTTATTGTGAAGAAAAAATTGTACAAAGGGCGATTGATGAATATGTGATTTTATGCGCATGAAACCAATTGTATGAAATCGACTAGAGTGTGCTACAGTATTTTGTTAAATGTGATAAAATTTAAGAATAATTCTGACGAGGTTGACCACACTTTAACAACTAAACCTTCGATAATTGAACGGGCGTGTGGACGTGTCTTTTTCGCCACTCTCTTTTGTTTAGCTTTCATTATAGTCGCGACATTCTCTAGTTTATGTTTGCTTAGATGAGAATTACGGCGAAATCGTGTGCTTTCATTTTGTACACCTGCTTACAAATACATGCGTTTAAAGCACGACCACTTAGACTCCTTTTTGTTAAATTAAAATACAAGGCTTGTGAACTGAAGAACAACTTGGCCGCATTTTTTTAATCAATATTTTATCAGTGCAAATCACTGAAAACCTCGGCATTGTCCAATGAACTAAGTACGCAAATATAAAATCCACGCGATTTATAAGGCTCTGTCAGAGATAGTTAGTTTGTGTAATCTTGTTTTTGTGAGGACATTTAAAAATGACGGTTTAAGATACGCAAATCGCATTTGTATACAACATATTTTCAGAAATAAGATATTATGATGCGGGGAATAACTGGGGAAACTAAATGTTTTAATGGGGCGAACTTGTGCCCAAAACAAAAGTAGAAGGTTAGCGTCGAAGGCGTCGATGTCGGCGAAACCGCAGGATCGAGCGCTTGGGTGATGACTAACTCTGGCTCGTCATTCTCCTTATATACCCACGTGGGTTTCTGGAACAATCTGCGTAGAACATTCGTACCTCAATCAGACGACCAGGTTCTCGAACTGCTACGAGAACTCTAGATGAAATAATGAATAGAAGATGCGTCGCTCTCAGGAATCGAACCCGGAGCCTCCGTACGAAAACCAAGCACGATAACCACTTCGCCACGATTTTTTCTTTTTTTGCCAGACTTGGACAGTAAACCAAATTGAACACTAAAAAAGCCACACCGCCGGACTTTCAACTAGTGGAGTAAAATGTTAAAATTCTCGAATTGCTTTCAGCCTCTCCACGCGCTCGCCTCGGCGACGTGCGCGGGACTTCATCTCCCTTAAAAAGAGCACAGTCTCGATGCAACTTGCCGGGAAAATGAAGAAGCTCAAGGGAAACATAGATAACGGCAAAGTACGGAGGGTTGTAAGACACAGTCATGATCGAGCGTAGTACAAAAACGCAGTTCACCGTCCGATCGATCGTAGTGACGTCTTGCCGGCAGGCCGGCTGATGTTGGCAGCCTCCGTCACAAACGTTTCGACGGTGGTAGGTGGGCATCGCACAAGGCCTTGACACCGTCGCATCAGGATTCTCAGCTTCTTTGCTTATGACGCTTGGAGATTGGCGAAGGTTATGAGTCGAATAACATCTTCGAAAACACTGACGACGGGATCTCGTTAGGGCCTTGAATCCTCGCTTGAAGAAGCTTTTCGGCCTCGTTCTCTCCGCTGTTGGTTGGTAAACGCACCTGGGAGCTCAGTCTTCAGTGCCGCCCAGGAGGTGACTCATTGACGCTTAGTGGTTCTCAAAACCAGTTTCACGCTGTTGGCCTCCAAAACAAAGTAAACGTTCTGAAGGCTTTGCTCTGGTTCCAACTCAGCCATGGCTGGCCACTCGTTCGCAGGCTTGCAGCCAATCCTCAATGACTCCGTGGACCCCCCCCTTGGAAAGGCGTCGTGAGTCTGGGTGCGACGGGCAGGCATATCGATGGTGGCGTGCGGTTGGGGGTCTATGCGACGACCGATTCTCCATCGCCGGCCTTGTTGACTGCTTTGTCTTCAGTAGTAAACGTCAAACTTCTGGGGCAGGCATTGGTTGCGGCGACTTTGGCATCGGCCTTCGGTCTTCTTCGTTGTAGGTCTACTTGGGCTTGGGGTGGGACTTGGCAACTGCGGGCCCGAGGAGTGCTAGGTTTGCACGGACAAGCGTCACCCCGCACCTCGACCAAAAATGTCGCGAAAAAACAAACCGAGCTCACGCGAACAACTGGGGAAACTTACTGTTTTAATAGGGCAAACTTTTGCTTAAAACAAGAATAGAAAAAAGGTTAGTGTCGCAGGCGTCGATGTCTGCGAAACGGCATGATCGGGCGCCGGGGCAAAACCGACCCGGCTCGCCATGCGTGAGACCCTTCAGCGTGCCTCCACGTGGGTTTCTGGAACATTCTGCGTAGAACGTTTGGCGCGTAAAACATTCGTACCTCGATCAGGCCACAAGGTTCTTGAGCTTACGAGAACGCTAAATTGGAAGAATAAATAAAAGACCCGCCGCTCCCAGCAAACGAACCCGGAGCTTCCACGCGAAAGCCAAGCACGGTAACCACTGGCCACGCACGCGCTTGCTCGTCGACGCCCGTGGCAATATCTTTGGGGATAGTAATCACTGACGCAGGTTTGGTTGACTGAATTAAGCTATGCGCCTGCCAACTACCAGGATGACATTTTGCTGGCTTTCAAACATTTTTTTTAATAAATCAAGTGCGATTGATAAATTAAGAGTAACTACAAAAACAATGTTTCTGGTATCGAAGTTACATCATTCATTTCTTTTCAAATAAAAAAAAGAACTGCAATGCCGTATTAAAAAAACCCGTTGCATGCCCGTGAGTCGGGTTTCCGCATCACGTGAATAATTATCAAAACTGAAAATTATAATTCGTCCTCTTTCATTTATGGAAATTCTAGGTGTTTGTTTGTTTCAAGTGATAACTTAAATATCAGCTGTATTAGTTCAGCACTAGTTTAGCGCAAGTAGCACTAATTGCAACGATGCCATTACACTCTAAAAAAAGGTGTATTCTTACACTCCTCGTCGCGTGTACGACACCCCAAAACTTGTGTTCGACGTACAACGCGCTGACGTCGGAAATGACTGCCCCAACATTTGCGAGAGGGTTGATTGTAATGCGATATAACACATTAAAGAGCTAAAGTACGTATCAATGTCTACAGGAAAAAAACACATAGGTTTTGCAGTTGAGTCCAGAAAACCCCTATAACTTTTTTTGCAGTCAGTCACACTTACATTAACTATTTTAATGAGTTGTACAACTCGGCTATCAAGCCCTTCGTGACATTTGGTAGCGTCGGTACAACGTCAATTGCGCTTTACATCCCCCTGAAGTTTTGGGGTGTCGTATTTGTGAAAAGGGGTGTAAGAATATACCATTTCTTTTTAGAGTGTACCTAAACTTTTTACCTGCTCTGTACAAAGAGAAGGGCTCGCAAAAGCAGGCTACAAGAACGCCAAATTAAATTATATGGTTAGTCTTATAAAGGCCATGACATGTCGGTAAAAGTTAGTTTCGTAAAATTTTGAACTTCAATCTCTTAGAAAATGTATGCCGCCATGTTTAGGATCACGTTGGTCTAATAATTACGAAACGTGCACTGCACGTCCCTCCATCCCCCAAGAAACACACGCGGAAAAAGCAGTATCTTCGATAAAATATATTCTGATGTGAAGCCTACCGACGCCTCATCATTTTATAAATAATCGGCCAGTTTTCATTTACAGTATAAATTGAGGGTGGCACGTAAGTTATATGTGATGTTGAGTCGGTTCATCTTGATTAATTAGTAACTCTTTTCCGACCCGGTTCTTTCACAGGAAGTGGACATATGCAACTGTATACTGATGTTTCAGTCAGGGAAAAATGTAACGCATTTATTTAAGAGGTCGAGAGAAAAATACAACGGAACCACTGATATTGTTGTCAACAGCGCTGAATCGTCAACAACGTGTCTCTTGTATCTATGGTACCGGAAGAAGAATTCGACAAAGTAATCCAAGTCAATCTAAGGGTGAGTAGAACAAGCCTAGCTGTGTTTTCTATACTCACTGAGTAGTTTCTTAGTCACATGTTAAAACAATTCTCGCTAAAACATTCCACACAACATGTTACCAGACTTATATTGACCATATGAAGTACTGAATTACCTTCTTAAAAATATAAATGGACATCAGGTATAAGCTCTATAACCAGAGTCGAACCGTTCTATATTCCTTTTCGGCTCGGGATTGGGTTCCGAAGCTTGCATTTTGTTCCGGTTCGGTTCCGGTTCAGGGACGATTTCGAAATAACGGTTCGGTTGTCGGCTCCACCAATCGCGAAGCGGTTCAAATCGGTTCTAAAAATCAAACTTCACAGCTCCAAGTGCAACTACCCACCCCTTACGCCTGAACGCCTTGCTGAAACGATTAAGTCTCAATGAGGATAAAAACAGTGAAGGGCGGTCTAAAGATCATTAAGAAAAGAAAGGAAGCAAAATAACGTGCGCCATGCTGTTGCGAAAAATGCTACAAAGTTATTTTTATTCAAGCAGCACCGGGGCTCTGGGCTGCTCTGGACGATTGGTTTCACGGCGACCGGCACCACAGTGTCGGTTGCGCTCGTCCGAGGCTTCGCCTTTGGCTCCTTCCAGACTTTACCACCCGGAAAACAAGCACGCCAATTAACCGACTTTTATTTTGATGTTTGAAGGAGCTGTGCAACAGTTTCAGTGCTTTGCTTAACTAATGTGGGAGTTGGTGTCTCGACCTTTCTGAAGTAAAGAACAAAAAACCGCTTTTGCCTGCATGTCCTAGTTTTTATTTTAAAAATGGACAAAGATTGAGGTTTTCGGCGCCTCTCAACTCCTTCACTAACTTCCGAGTCACGTGCGCTGTGACGTCAATGGGGAAGGCGCGGGTTCCGGTGAAGCCTCTCTTTAGAGCCATCAGTGAGCAGCGAGAACTCATCCGGCTCGCGACCGCGTGACCACGTGCTGGCGGGCGCAGCGCGAACAATATGGTGAAAGGAGGAAAGTCTCATCCGGGTCCGGCCATACCCGTCGGGCCCTGTCCTCCCTCCCCTCCGGCTTCTGGCGGCTGTTCCGCTGCTGACGGTTTTCGGACCTAGGATAGATGGTGCCACTGAAACTCCGTATAATAAAAGTTTTGTCGATGATACCAGGTTTTTGACGCATTTATATTTACGCTGGAACGACAAGATTTATAGAAAAGTTACCTTTTATCGAGCAGGTATTCGCACAACTTCGCTATCTTTCTACAAGATTCCCCATTGACGTCATGCCGCGTGCTTTCAGTGGTCGCCGCTCGCGGCTGCAGGTCGAGGAATATTCTCAATGTTTGCCTCGCGATTACGCGACGGAATCGCAACATTTCGATGGAAGGAGGTGTGTTTTCTGTCCTTTGTGACAAGGTGAACAATGTCAAAAGTAAAAACAAACGCCAATCTCTGTCAACGTTTAAAGTCGTTGCACAGCCTCCTTGTAACCCGCTTTCTCTTTGAGGAGATTACCGTAAACCCTACACTTTTGCGGCCTCCGGCTTGTCGCAAATTGTGCAGTGGGTCATATTCGCGACAATTAAATTTCGTGCGAATTCCAGAGTTTGGAATACGCCTCCACACCTCGTAGAATAGGGGGGGTGGGGGGAGGGGGGGAGGTACACTCTTGTCCCATATGTAACACTCCAAAACAACAATTCGACGTTCACTCCACCGACGTCGAACCGACCATACAAAATATCTCGAGCGGCTTGATAGTCAAGCGATAGAACTTATTAAAATAGCTATAATATACGCATTGAAGGCTACATAAGACAATCAAGGTTTTCTGGCCCCGCTGCAAAACCTCAGTGTTTCCTTTTTAGTCGTGGTTCTATCCAACAGCTATCCGGCTGCTCGCAAAGTTGGTATCGCTAATTTGACGTCAGTAGACGGAAGGTCGAAATGTAGTTTTGGGATGTTACATATTGGACAGCGGTGTACTCTCTTACGCCCTCTATTTCTGAGAGTGTACAGACAAGAGAAATATTCGCACCCACTAAAGTACGCAAACTTTAGAGTCACGAGGTTCGGCGAAAATTAAGGACTCGCGAAATATAGGGATTAGGGATTAAGGGTTTTACACTATTTCTGAGCAGCAAGAATAGAAAAAACAAACACACACACACACACACATAAACAAACAAACAAACTGTCGCTCTGCTGCTGGTGTTGAAGAAGAAAAGAAATGGTGACGAAAACGGAGCAGAGATATATTCGGCGCGATCGGAAACAATCGACCGGTTGTGTCTGGTGACGCCCCAGTCTAGCACTGGGGGGCTGAACCACGGATTCAGCGGTTCCCCGAATACCACTACAGCACCCACACCTTCGATGGGTGAACTGGCCAGGCCCGGCAGCGACGACCTTAAACGCTGAGCGGACCAGACCCAGAAGCGACGACCTTCAGCGGAATCGGTGGAGAACTTATCAGTTGACTCATTTTCGTCTGCGACCCAAACGCACGACGTGAGACCAAGGACAACTAAGATCACCAAGACTGAGGCCGACTTCAAAGCTACCATCTACGAAACTGAATGTGAGGTTAAGATTTTAGCAATTCTACACTGTACACTAGTGGGTCTAAAGCTTTATTTTTAATATACTTTTCTAGTTTATTCTGATCGGCTGCGCTTCCTCTTCTCCTTGGTCTGACCAAAAACACAACACCAGACACACAAACACACGCGAATAATAGCTTTTTCAGCTTCTCGCCTAGTCAGCTATACCCTTCGCCTCAACTTATGATGTAACGCGGTGCACGCTACGAGCTCCCTGCGCCAATCCACAGCTCGTAGCTTGTAACGTGGCTTCGCACCTCACACACACACACCGCAAACCGGAAGGGCATATCACACCCTCCTAGCTACGAAATGTCTCGGGTGACTCGTAGCGTACTTCGCGGTCCGTCCTAAAGCGAAACAATTTATAGACGTAAGCTACAGCGCCGACTCTGCCAACGCCAAGTCAGTGCTGCACACAGATGTGAAACATTTGCATTTATATAATTATTATTGCACAAAATGTAAGGGCGCAAACGAGCTGGTGGACATGTGCACATGGTTGAAAAAACCTGAGACTGCGGGTTGTGTGCTGTGTCGTTTACTCCGCAGTCTCGGGTTTCTTTTCAACCATGCGCATTATTATTGTGTTGTCCCCACGTCACCGTCGTTTGCTGTCACTCGCAAGGAGGCGCGGCTGAGATTTTATTACGAAGAATCTTTTTTCAATAAACCGGTAACCGCCACATGAGATTGCGGCTCTGTTTTCTATACGAGTTCAATTTTAAATGTTTGGTTCTCGACCAGGGTTCCGTTCTGGTTTGTTCAAAAATAATTGTATTGCTCCGGTTTTCGGTTCTGGTTTGAGTTCGGTTTGACACCCTGTCTGTAACATCAATCTTGTGGGACCTCGTTGAACCCCATCTTTCGATTGATAAATATGAGGTGTAGGCATCTTATACGGTAGCCAAATTGGTTTATTTCCGAACAAGCTTCCGTGTTGAGCCTTAGCGTTCGGGATGGAAGATGGCGTTCGTTAGAACTTGTGCCTCGAGGTTCCCGAGCATTCCGTGCACGCGCAGCCGATCTGGCACAAGCTAATGTGCGTCAGTTTCCAACGGGTACATGACATGCGCACTAACTGGTGCCGTCCATTACGTTGTGGTTGTCGTCGCGTTTTAGTGCTCCTGCGGTTACCAGAAAAAGGATCAACGTCTGCCATTGAGGACGCTGACCCTCATTTCCAAGCTGAAGCACCACCAGACTGTTGTTGGTTTGGTGGAAGGGTGAGTCTGGTAGATATGAACAAGCATTCGTCGAGTTAAAGCGACGACTCCAATCGCCACTGATTCTTTGCCACTTCTACCAATCAGTTGAAACAGACGTTCACACGGACGCCTGCAATAAATGACTCGGCGCAGTACTGGTCCAACGACACGAGGGTACAAAGTGCGGAATCGTCAACGCAAGTCGGACGTTGTTGAACGCGGAACAAAATTACACGACGACCGAGAAGGAATTTCTTGCCGTCGTCTGGTTGTCACAATATTCCGCCGGTACTTTACGGAGCCCTCTCAGAGTGGTCACTGACTACCGCTTGCTGTGCTGGTTAGCGAGCCTGAAAGACCCATCGGGAGGTCCTCGCTCGATGGAGCCTACGGCTGCGAGAGTACAAGCTGATCGCGGTCTAAAAGTCAGGCTGAAAGCCACAGCGGTGCCGACTGCTTGTCCATAGCCCCCGTCGTGTCAGGGCTACCGGCTGCGCCGAAAGGCGGCGACGACGACGACAATCGCTTTTTTGGTGCAGTGGCGTTAACGCCATGGCAGCGCTTCAACGGGACGATCCCGAACTGCGTGCGCTGATTGACCAGTTGGAGGAACAAGGGGGTACGATTCCCCGAGCCTTCTCACCTACCCTTCCATCCTTCGCCTTCCGTCAGGGTATTCTCTGCAAAGACAATTTCGAGGACGGCAGCCCTGGTAGTCCTACAAGTCTTCGAGAAGAGATCTTCCAAGCCCGCCACGACGACCATACATCTGGACACCTGGACTGCAGCAGAACATCTGCACACATTTGAGAAACAAACAACTGGGCCAAGCTCCCGAAGACTGTCCACCTCTATGTCCGATCGTCCCACGAATGCCAACGACACAAGAAAACACCGAC
>JAZHYW010039448.1:0-51049 GCA_037355805.1 Ixodes ricinus | reverse complement strand
ATACGCCAAGATCGTCGAAGTTCCATCCGGGATGGTGACGTCAACTCCACGCTGGACTCGGGCAGCGAGTCAACGCGAGCCAGTCTGACAGCGCCACGTGATCTACAAACGACAGTCTGCAGATGCTGCCTGAGGAGGTGCACTCTTGCACGTAGGGGTTTCTCGCATTGGTCATACAAAAACTGCCTGGACTGACGTATGTGCGAAGCATGCGTGAAGCACGCGTTCTTCGAACATGCTTCAAGCGAGACCGCAGGTAATTCTCTCATCGTGTCGGCGGGGAACTCTCCGTCTTTTGTATGATGTGTACAAGCAGCGTAACTGTGGCAAACGTTTCAATATGGCGGACTCGATCCAGTGACCCTAGCCTACTCTTGAGAGGCCTGACTTCGCCATTGAATAGCGCGGACGAGAATTTCGTTGTCTCACTTCCAACCAACTGGTATAGAATTGGACAATGGGCAACAAATCTACAATTCAAATCTGCCAAATAAAACATATATATATATAGTGTGTGTAAAAATAAAACAATTGAGCAGGTTTTAGAAATTAGATTGCTGATTTCCATTCATACCGCGATGTCGACCGTGGTCCTAAATGTCATCCCGAAGGAACCGTTTCGTAACTTCGAGATTATCTTTTTTTCTTTTTTTTGCTTTTTTTGTCGTTGGTCATACACCCTCCAAGATATAATCGCGATTCTTTGCGAATCAGGACGTAAATTAAGTAAGATTAGTAGCCTCGTGTATCTCACGTTCGTCTTCCAAATTTAATATTAAACTGGCCTTTAATGAAATCAAGACTCGTTAGGACATAATCAAGTCCTGTAGCCGAAACGGTGCGCACACTCTGCTGCTAACAAAATTTTAAGAACGCACGGAGTTTCGCGAGAGATAATTAACTTCGCCATTGGGCATTCTTTTTTTTTTTTCGCTAAAAACATGAAAGAAAAACACGAATTTACGAGAAAAGAAAGAGAGCAAACGAAATCAGAGCTTCATTATTTCGCCGGGCAGAATTAGAGGACAAAGCCAGTCCTCTCAACGAACCCGAATTGTGACAGAATTATTAAGAACAAAGCTTCCCGGAGTTTTCAGGAACACCGTGCTCCCGGCCCGAAAGATTAGAGAATGGACTATGTAGAGCACGCATGCGCGAAGTCGCAGTATAATTGAATGCGACAAATCTCTTCGAGTCGGGTCGTCATGCCTCGCTACTTTGATGATTCAATTCCCGGTGCATTTAGGCCGCCCGGAAGAAAATAAAAACAATTAAAAAAATACTAAGGTACGATGGAAGTTGCGTAAAATGCCAAAACTCAGAAAAAAGAAAAAAATTATAATAATAGAACATAATATAAAGGAACGTTTACCGAAGAGAACATAGTCCCCAACTGCAAATAGGCTTTGGTTAAATAAATTTACAAGTTAAGCATTAAAAGAAAAAAAAAGAAAAAAAAAACCTTTCAGACTTTTCATTCTGGTGAAAAAGGAAGACCAGCGAAGCTGTATTATGATGGGACGACATCAAGCACGACTTCTAGAGGAGGACGACGTCTAGCACGACCTCAAGGACGACCTCAGGGACGACCTCGAGGACAACATCTTGGACGACGCCTAGAGAAATTCAGCCTTTCCACTCTGAAAACCAGAGTGGAAAGGCTGGTAAGGTATACCGCCATCATTGAGCGACGGCGGCAACCAGACAACCGGAAAGCAGGTTATCTGGTTGCCGCCGTCGCTCATAGATGGCGGTAGCTGTCCAGAGTTCTGTGTCGACATTTATTTGGTGACGGACACGAAACTGGGGAAGCTAACCACGGGAAAGAGTTGAGCACGTCGGTTAACATATTTAGGAGACACCAGCTGAACAAACCAACCATACAAATGTGAGGAGAACGAGAGAGACGCATTCAACCGCTGGACTACCAACTGCATTTAATGAAACTCATTCATTTTCATCGACAGGCTAGAATCAATCAAAACCTAGCTTGCTTCACTTCTTCCTTTTTTCCTCTTTTTCCTTTTTACAGCGCTTAACAGCTCCGCTGTATAAGAACAGCTAAGTTATATCATTTACAGTCCAGAAATGCTGCGAACTGTGAGGACACTATAGTAGAGTTGCAACGCTATGGATAGGGATCGTTTCCAACGTTCTTTTGAAATTCATTCCTAATAAAGAGGGTTCTGTGCAAAAAGAAAGAAAATCTTGATTTTTGTAACCAAAGAAATTTGATTTTATTGCTATAAATCAGATTAATTCGTTTGAAATCTACTGTAGCTAGGTAATAGTGATTATTGTTTCAGCAGGACGTTTTCCCAAACATACCAGATTGATATACCATTCAGTCCGATCACTGAAAACAGTGCGGGAAGACTAAATAAATGCAACTCAAAGTACAAAGCCATACTAAAACAGAAACAGCTTGATTTCCAGCTAGTTAAAACGCTCTATTTGCTTTTAATTTCGAGTTCTGATCTGCTTGTAATATAATGTTACGTAACTGATGAACAAAGTGTAAGCTAGAGAGAAGGCACAACGCTCTGGTTTGCTCAGAAATAAGTAAAATAGATAAGTAAAATATATTTTCGGGATCATTGTTGCGGGAGGGCTTTAATTTAAATCATCGTAGTAAAATTGGTCTGATAGAAATCAGGACTAAAATCGTGATTCTTATTCTCCATCCCGGTTTTGTGTTTCCGAGGTTTATAATTTTTCTTCCAAGGCGTGGAGTTTCGGAATTTCTTTTTTTTTTCATAGATTCGGTGATTTTGGGTGTCAACTTTTGGTGTTGGACCAAACATGGACGTCTATCGCGGTACAAGCTGCGCCTGTATCGCGACACAGGTCACTGCACGGTTTCGCGTAACGTCGGCAGGATCTGCTTATCAGGGGGCCAATGAGCTTGTTCTATCGCCATTGGGGAAAAGAAGATATGGCAGTATATCGGTGATGCCAGACAAAATCGTCATACGTTTAGGCTGGTAAATCTCACTGCCATCGTTTAGACACGTAGGGCGACTTCCTATCTCAGTGCGAATACCACATATAGTACGACTATACGTCGATTTTGTCGGATATCACCAAAATGCCGCCACAAACGCTTTTTTTTTTTGTGGCTTTGTGGTTATGTGGAGGCGGTGACACTTCATACTGATATCTCCATCGAAACGACCTTAACGTTTCGCGTTTTCTACCAAGCTACCCTTGCTAAATGACGTATTCTACATTAAAACAAAGAAGTGGGCTCAATATTCCTGCTAAATCAATCGGATGAGCAAAACCGAATCAGGGACAGATACTTTCACGTACTGATTTCTTTTCGTCCTTTTTTTATAATCTACGGTATTGTTTTACCGTTACTATTTAGTAATAATAATATAAAAAGAGTTGTTTTTTTAATACTGGGAACTTATAATCGCACTGTCGAGGGACTCTCTTCTGACGTTTGAAGTTGCTCAAAATAAGGCGAAAAGAAAGTGTGTGTTAGCTTACGAGTCATACAAACGCGAGCTCCTTCCCTTAAAGGGAGGGGGTGCAACGATTTTCGGACTTCGGTCAAGAATTTGTGGAAGTTGCCCTCTGACACTTCTGAAGTAAATAACAGACAACCGATTTCGCACTGCGTGTCCTAGTTGTTGTGTACGAATAAATAATAAGTATTGGCATTTCGGGCATCCCTCAACTCACTCCCAGTCTTCAAGGTCACACCTGGTAGCACTCCTAGCGACGTCATTCGGGGTGCCGTTTAGGTTCCCATGTGCTCTCTCGAAGGACGCTTCCTCTCTCTCTCTGCTGACATTAGCGGGCGTTATGCTGCAGCTTTTAGAGCCGAGCGAGGTCACGTAAGCTCTCGCCGTAGCATGGGCGTACCAACCGGGGGGGCAGGGGGCGCTTGCCCCCCGCCCCAGTCCTCAGAGTTGGGGGGCAAGGCATGTGTTTTGCCCCCCTTGAAACAGCCGCCACTGGGCAGGGCAAACACTAGGCCGGCGGCGCCCAAGGGATACCAAGGGCACCGCCCACAGGCCCTGGGTGGGGGGGGGGGGGGGGGTCTGGTTTGTGTTTCCCCTACCCAAAAAACAAGTTGGTACGCCACTGCGCCGTAGTTCCCTCGGCTGCCACTCGCGGCTGCAGGTGGGGAAAAAGCTCGACTTTTACTTTTCGATTATGCAGCGGAATCGCGACATTTTTTTAATCAAGGAGATTTTTTTTTCTATTCACCGGGAAACGATAAACAACGTTAAAATAACGAGATGCAAATTCTTTTATCTTAAAATCGTTGCACCCTTCTCTTTAAAACATGTCTCGGCTGCACCGACACACGTAACAGTCAGAGTGCCAACCAAAGAAACCGTCTGACAAGGCCGCAGTGCTGGAATTTTTCCGTCACCTATCAAAGGCCTGCGCGGGTCGCTGATTGGACGCGAGTCCCAGCCGAACGCTGAGGCGGCTCTCGCGTCCAATCGGAGTCTCCCACGCAGTAGGTGGGGAAAGAAGAAACAAGCACCGCGGTGTCCACCCTGCGGGTATGACTTCTCCTCTGCGCACACATGCATGGGGAAAAGCGCACTCAACGAAGCTACCTCGAACGAGGACAAATGTTGCGAAACTTTCCGAGTTCAGGTAAACTTCCTCGCAAGAGGGCACGATTTGGAATCCTTTATAGCAGAAACATTTTTTATTGGTGGGCGTGACGGTGCAGGTTTTAGAAATTAAATCAAAATGGCGGCGTATAGTGGCAGATTGAAGATGTTACGTTATTCCGTATGTTAGTCTCAACTTCCAAAAGACGTAACAAGGTGGATGGAGGATTTGATCGAGTTTGGAGTCAGGCAAGGCTCGTCACGAGCACTCGGGAGCAGAAAAGTATCGCGCGAGCAAACAAAGTCCGTGGGCAGGAAGAACCGCGCTAGCTCGGCGTTGTTGTGGACGCTTATACGGGACCTAGCGAGCGACTCGGCGCGTGCTTGCTTCGGCTGGAAACGCAGCGCCTCTGCGAACGTTTTCTGGGATCTTGTGAAGCAGTTGATCCCACGCCAAGGAAAGCTAACAACCAGTGGGATTGTTAAGGTTCACATTCTTGCTCATTTTCGTTTTGTATGAGCGCACTTAGCACGGCCGCTAACCCACTAAAGTGGCTTTTTGACGTGCTTTTTTTTAATTATTATTTCTGGGGGAACTGAACCATGTCTATTCACATGAATTTGTGTTGTAACTTGGTGTAACGTAGCGTGCAACACAACTCGCCCGAGCACATAATCATAGCTGTCTTTAGAGATTATACAGGTTAAAGGTTAAATGTAGAACACCAAGTAATTTTCACTCTGCAAGTTCATCTTGCACGCACGTGCGAAGTCGAGCAAACTTTGAACAACAGTCTCCTCGTTGTGGCGGGAAGACAAAAAAAAGAAACAAAAAAAAAAACACGCCGATGACGTGCTTGCGCAAACTGTGTCGCGGACCTGTGTATCATTCCAGCCTTCAGTCTCAATAAATAAATGCCCGAGACATCCCCGTACCAACAAGGGATAACCGAGGGACTCCTTCAAAAGCCCCTGAGGATTACCCTGTCTGCAACTGGCGCGCTACGCAGTCTCTATCCAAAACCGCACGGAAAACAAGGCTTGCGCCTTTCCGCCCCTGACGTCATCACTAGTGGGCCAGTAGCGCGTAGCGCAGCGTCTCACTGCGCGCGCGACGCTAGGACGCGGCGACACCAAGACGGACGCGCTTGCCGCTTTGCAGCGTCTCTCGTCGACTTTCAGCGCGTTTGCTGCTTGGGGCGTGTCGTGGGCCCACCAATAATGACGTCATTCGCAGGCCTTTTATTCTAAGTGGTATTGCTCTATCGCTTCAAGCCAGACGGCCCGAAGGAGCCGGATTTCAGGTTTGGTTTCCCCACTCTCTAATGCCCTTTAATCCCGGGCTCATTCCTTTTGGTCTCTCCCAATTTTTCATTTTAGTTTTATGTATTTATTTATTTTTGCAATAAAGAAAAAAAAACAAAACGGGGCGGTGGTGAAATGATGTGCCGGCGCACGATCCTCCGGGAAATTATCGATATTGCTTTTGGTTCCGTATTTTGAGTTTGCCGTGAAGAGCTGCGGTGTTTCGTCGGGACCATCAGAGATGGCGCCACCATACTGCAGGGCGCTAGGTGCAGCAAGCAAGACGGGATTTTTAGGAACATAATGAGCGGGTGTGGAGCCGTTTCACGTGGTGATGTACTACAGCCGTAAGAAATAATAATGGTGCCAAGCGCTCGCCATTTTTTGTTTTTCATGGCGCGGCGTATTTTGATGCCGAACATGCAAGCTGATGCCTTTGACACGTGCAGTGTCCTGGTAAATCTCCTAGTGCCCACTCGTCCGGCATCGCTTCAATTCACCCGATAATTCCGGCCATGGTGGTTTCGGCTATCGGCCATCGGGGTGAAGAAAAGAAGGAGAAGCCGGGATTCGTAACTGCTTGCCACGATGCTCCAGAGGTGGCGCTAGGAGCGCCGTACTGGCGGTGCGGCACGGGAAGAAAAGGGTGCATAGCCGAGGGGAGGCCATTAAATAAAAATTTAGAGACTGCATAATGAGGACGAGCGCATGCCTGCTCATGTTTTATGCAAGGCTCTAAAGAAAATGAATGCCCGGGGACGATATACGTTCTTGAGGGTTCTAGGCCGCCTGTGGGCGCTCGAGTACAGGTAGCGCCATCTATCAACAGTTTAAGAAAGCGCACGCACTCTGGATATTTTTAATTTATCAGAGTGGAGTGGAGGAGTTCCTCACGTAAGCGGAAGAATAGGATGGACAAACACAACACACACGGAAGAAGGAAAAAAGAAAAGAAAAACAAGTGTTCAGTATGCAGAGGAACCAACCTATCGATACGGAAAAAAAAAGAAAAGGATGAGAAGAATTGCAGAACACTTACGTCGAAGGAAGTCGACGTATCCACGTTGCCGGTATGGACCTAGAGAAAGAAATTAGAATGCAGAGTAAGACAATGCCTTCGTTTGCAAAGCAAGATGTCTTAGATGGGAACTTTATTTCACCTTAATGACGGGACCGACTATACAGCGTCAAAAGCGCCCTAGGGTGTCCGTCATATCTGTGATCTACCATCGCTGAACCCTCTTGCCCAATCAGAAACAGAAAAGGCCCAGTGCCTTCTTTCCGAGTTCAGGCAGGGTGCCGAAATTAGTGTTCTTGTTTACAATAAGCTCTACTCAACTTGGAAACACGTTTAGGAGAAAGCAACGCTCGTACTAGTTTAAAAACGAAACAAAGGAGACACTGGTCTAAGGTCTAAGTCGCCAATCGAAAATGATTATTTCTAGCTTGTACGATGTACGCATATGCAACACCCTGTTTCAATAGAATATCGAAGTTGACCGAATTGTTGCTTTACTTTATGTTCTTCCAAAAGATCCGTCACTACACTATACTCTGTTTCACCTTGTGTTGTACCGCTGGAAAGGCTACAAGCGCGAGTTTCGTGCTCTCGGAGCACATCTCGGCGGCACGAGCTCTCGAGCACCAAGGACAGCTGCCAACGCTATGAGCTCGCGCTTCTAGCCTTCGCTGCGGTACAACATAAGGTGAAATGGAGTATAGTAGTCACTGTCTATAGACCCTGATCACTGTATGTATTGCCGTTCATGTTGGTTCTGTAAGATTAAAGAATAAATAGCTTTAACATTGAAAAAATTTGATGCTTAACACTCTTGCTTTCTCTCGGATAGACTAAGCTTCCATAAATCCGTCACCGCGCGCTTTGCATTCTGGGAACTTGTGGGCCAGGAGCGGAGCGTGTATGGATTTTACTTCCCATTGACACCCACAGCGGATAACGTGGCATTACGCCGCGAGGATGCGCGTAAAGTTTTAAAATATTCGTATAATATATATATATATATATATATATATATATATATATATATATATATTAAGGGGTTAAAGGGTGGTGCAAAAATATTTAATGGAATGTTTCTCACTTTACACAAGTTTAATGGCACTAGTGGGACCCAAGTACACTGCACGCAACGCAAATGACCAGAAAACCTCTTTGTTGCGGTCTAATTTCAAGAATAAAAGCGAGCGTTTTCTTTCAATCTCTCCTTCGCAGAACTTGGTGAAGAAAATTGGGGTGTGGGTATGTTTATACCGCCTGAACTTAGTCTGCCTCAAGGGATGACTTGTTTCTCAGCTGTAGATGAGCAATTCAGCCAGTGCAGTACAACCGCTAGTCTGGGGTCTTTAACGTGCACCACGCAGTAGTGATACACGCCCGCACGCCGGTACGATGCTCATCCAGATCGAAACGGGCAGGGGCGGGGATTGAATCCAAGCAAAACTTGATGACGTAGCATATGGGGGTCCCAGTATCTTGCAGTGACGGTATTTGAACGCGGCTCATAGATTGGACCCGAGCATTGCGTGAACACTCGATTTGGGCTCGCGATAATCGATAGCCTGACAAGCACTCGGGTAGTGGCCCGTGTTTAATCGCGGCACTGACGACAATAGCTGAATCCTAACAATGTCTGGAACTCAGCGCGTGGCTATGATCAACATTGGCGACATTTAATCGGCTCCAGATCACGTGGCACGCTTGTTCTGGCTACGAGTTGAAGGGGTGAACGTTGCTCGGTTTCCTTTCGTTGTTTTCTGCGACGCTTATTGCGTGGGGAGAAAACGAACACGTGTTTCATTGGTCATAAATGTAAAGGATTCGTTCTAAGCGGTATTCGCGCAAAGCACAAACATTGTTGCACTGCTCCCTTTAACATTCTGGCTGTCGCGAACAACCGTAAGTATTACGACCATCTACAAGTAAATTTGTTGCCCTCCCTTTCCAACCTCGAACAAGAATGCAAGCAAGGAAAGTAGTAGTGAGAAAAAAGAACGGCATCCTAAACTGCTTATCTTTCAGATATGCACAGAAAAATATTAACACAAAAAATCCAACGAGGCTCAGATAACTCAATTTTTGAATCCCCATTGCGTCTTTCCCCAGCTTCCTATTTCCCAATTTCTTGCTCCTTTGTCGTCTCGTTTTTTTTCCTTTCTTTTAATGCCGATTTGGTGTTTAGTTGTTTGTACACACGCTCGGGCGCAAGCAACACTTTGATTAATATAAACAAATAAATGAACATGTTGAAAAAAAAAAACCGTATTTCCATTTATTGCTTTTAGCAGGAGCGAACTCAATTAGAGCAGAGCTGAACGAGGAGGGACATCCGCAGTGCTATCGAGCATGTCGGCGTCACCTTTATCGCTGCTCTTTCGACCGCGGTAATTAATTGTTTAACTCGCAGGTATTGTTTTAGTCCTTTCAACAACTCCGAGGACTTGTATCACATCCGTGCGAGCACGCGAACATGCGAGGCTATACCAACGTCCATTGGAGGACTAGAACTAGCGTCCAAACAGTAGAAATTTTTATTATTAGATTGTTTCATAATTCATTGGACGCCATATTTGAGGGCGATGTTCAGCGCGCGTGTTCAGAACGAGCTAACATTAATGGGCTGCTAAGACCGGCAATCTTGATGGTGTGGAATGCACCGTTAGCGAATGGACTGTGGAAGCTCGTCGTCAGCACGCGCTCAGCGTCCACGCACACAGACATGGCCGCCAGTGACATACATCACGCGCGACTTTGCTCCGGACCTTCCAGCGTGGACTAACTGCCGAAGCAGCTGCGCGCTCGAGTGCAGCCTTGACCGTCTTGACGCCGTGACTGGAGCACTCAGGGCTGCACGCTCGTTCTTGTACGCATCGGCTTGCGTCTGGACAGCAAGCTGATACTTCATCTGACCTTAGCGTGGACTAACTGCGAAGGCTGTACAAGCGCGAGCGGCTAGCTTTGACTGCCTTGACTGGAGCACTCGCCGCACGAGCGCTCGTGCAGCCGCCGAGACTTCATACAAAGCAACTAGCTCGCGCTTTTAGCATGCCTGGCTAACAATAGTCCATGCTAAGGTGAGACGAAGTATAGCTTGCGCTTTTAGCACGCGCTGCTAACAATAGTCAATGCGAAGGTGAGACAAAATATAAAAAAGTAAAATCGCTTTTTAAAAAAGAAGCGCGAAAACAAAAAAAAAATGACTAAGGGCATTTAAATCGCAGTTCGCTAGCAAGCAGCACGTGGGACTTTTTTTTAAAAATCTCGCGAGCTTGTTTTTAAGGTAAAAAAATAGGCGCACGAAGGCTACCTTTTGCACAAAAAAGTAATACTTAAAATGTTATCTAATTTGTCTCTGCCATGTTTGGTACATGTAAATAAAAAAATCTTGACCCGCTCAATAAGACTGTGAAGAACAGTGCGTTGGTTCGATACACACACGTAGCCCGCACCAGCCTTTTTAAAGTCTTTGTTTATATCATCCCTCAAGGGCGCACGGAGATCGCATTAACTGTTTTATCCTCACTAATATCAAAAGTATTCTAATATAGATAACGAAATTTACAAATTTCCATCAAAGAAAACCGAAAACAAATCGTCTTTTCCGCACAGGTGCTTTGCGGCACCTACCGGCAAATCAAAAAGTGTTTTTGATGGCATTGTTAAGAAAATGGTTAGTTTTTCGTCACAATATGCAACGAGGTAACGTCACAATATGCAACGAGATATCTACTATTGCGCGTAGTCCCATCCAGCTCTTATGCTTATCCGCTCTTCATCTACTCGATCATGCAAAACACTGCCTCGCGGTCACTTAAGTTTGTAGGAAAGAAAACACACTGCACTGCCTGCACACATGAGAACACACACATGCACACAAACAACGTCCCTGCCTAAACGCCCGTTCACACAAGTAGGCGCGCTTGCATACGTTTTCTCGCGTTAGCGCCAAAGCAGCACGGCGATACTTGGCCAGTGTCATGCCAGTGGCGGGCGAAAATCGGTCCTTTTATCGACCAGACTGGCTGAATAAGGAGTATTCACTGGGCGCCATATTTGTGAGTGCTGTCTGAGAGCGCATCGCTCAGAACGAGCCCGCATTAATAGGTTGCTAAGACCGGCAATCGTGACGGGTGCGTCGTACACGTGTTTCGGAATGCACGTTACAGCAAGAACGGCGATGCTCGCCATCAGCACGCGCTCAGCGAAAGTCGCGCACCTAGCTATGGCCGACCAGTGAATACTTCCTGATAGGTTCACGCGACCCCTTCTGAGCCTTTCAATAGCGTGATTAATCACTGAAATGTTTGCTTAGAACACCCGTACATCGGTGGGGCGTTCACATATTCATAACTGCATGTTAATTCTAACAACTAATCGCCCATAGTTCTTGTACCTCTTGTCATTTTGGTTCTTTATTGGTTCGGGCCAATGACGTCATCAACAATAGAAAATGTGCTCAAAATTCTTGACTTCTTCCACCTATTATGTTAAAAATACATAAGAATTCTTCTCTATTATATTTGTTATCCTGTTGCTAGAGTTCCACACACTAGTTCAAGCTAGAGCCGCTAAATGATCTACGCTTAGAGTATCGGCGCTCTGTTTCCTGATATTGTTATGGGCGCCGCCATCTTGGTGCTTAGTATACAGAGCAGACGCAGCTGCCGATCGCCATGATGCAAAAGGGCGACCTCCTCAGCTATTAGATTCGGTGTTAGGAAGCTCGACTAATATTGCTTCGCTCTGTCGCAAAACTGTTTAAACATTTGTGGAAGACGGAAAAGCATTTCCTTTGATTTCAGATAAAGCTTCCGATAACCGGCATCCATGATTTTAAGCCACAATATGGCCAAGTGTCGCTACTCTGAAGCGTATCTAATTTGGTGGCACTATAGTGCCACCACAGAGGATGCTACGGCCGCGGCTGCTATGTCACTACTCACGATCACAGGCAACCCAGGAAAACACTTAGTTTCCACTTTCTAAAAAAAAAATCAAAATAATCATATCAAATCAGGTCATCCGCACAACACAACTGAGAACAGAAGAACTGACCAATATTGACGGTGCTGAATCGGAATATACGGGATTATACACTAGAGTAGTCGTCATTCCGATAACCCGGTACGATACATATTTGGCTCAAAGGCGGTCGTATCGTTATCGTTCAACGCAGTAATCCACGAAAAACTTGTTATCCGCGAAACGCCCTTTCAACTATAGTGGTACCGGAATAGAGAGTTTTAGAAGGTCGTCCCGATACCCTCGATAACGATACGCCCTATAACGATACGATGCACCCGCGAAGGCGGCGGCGGCGGCGGGTAGAGGCGATTTAGGGAACCGTTTTCGCACATTCGATACGGTACGATAAGCCCTCCGGTACGCACTGCGCATGCGCTACCGCAGCAAGACTCGCACATGCGCAGTTCGTACCGGAGGGCCCGTCGTACCGTATCGGATGTGCTAAAAACGGTTTCCTAAAACTTTCTAGTTTTACCATCTGTTTTCTTCTTCTTCTAGTTTCGGGTATCGTTATCCGAGTCATACGAACGTTCTACTAACACTCTCTAATGCCTTTGTCGTTACCGCGCCATGCCGTAAACTTTCATCTGTACCTACTGCCGAAACATAAAGTGACGCTACTTCATTGCGCTACGTTTCGTTTTGCGAATCGTTCACGGTTCGATCCTGGCATGCATGCTATAGTAAGGCTGTTAAAACGTTTCATTATATTTCTGTCAAAACGCCACTTTTTTTTTTCGTTATTATTTTACAGTTTTTTGTGATTTTTTTTTGGTTGGGGGTGTATTGTGTCGCAAGTATGGTGCAAGTTGCGTCGATAATACATCATGCAAAAGACAGTCTGCATGAGACTGTCCGAAGCGAAGTTCTTCCTTGTATGGCGGTCCAGTCACGTATAGATCTTGCAAACATCGTCCGATGTTCGAAGCAGACATACATGTGCGAAGCAGACATGCTTGAAACGTGCGCGAGGCGTGTGCGCTGACAATTCTGTCGTCACGTCTGCACCGAACACCGCGTCTTTTGTATGGTGTATGAGCAGTCACGTACAGCGACTTACAATGGCGAGAAAGGCAATAATTGTGACACGGGCGTAGCTACGCAGAGGCTGCAAAGCTCTACGCGTGGGGAAGAGTGGTGGCGCTCTCGTCGATTTGTATACCGGCGAAACGCTGGCAATAGGTGGCGCAAGTCACCACACTCTTTAGAGGATTCGTTCGTATGCATGTATCCATCTATCGATGTTGGATTCGTTGGATTCTGAATGAATCTGCCTAATGCAACATGATATGCTACCGTACGAGGAGACTCCTCCGTAAGCTTCCGGAGCACGCTGGCGAAGTCCTCTCGGCCCCAACTCGACGACGACTCAGGTTTTGGGCAAGTTCGGGCGGGTCTCCTATGGAGCAAGCACCACAGGAGACAAATCCGTACTTTCGCTTCTTGCAAAGTAGTGCCGCCGGCGTCGTGCGTCGTCTGCTAGTGGATCCGCAGGGGTGCCTGTGCCTGGGCCTGCGCCGCCTCTTCCACCGCTTGGTGGCGGTATATGTCGACGGGTCATCGCGCGTTATTTCTTTGTTTCCGTAATTTCTAGGCTGCATTTGTTCCTTCTCCTCATCTAAAGGTACAGAAGAAAATATTCTCCAGTGACTGCTTACAAATCGCTGTAATGCGAAATCAGAGCGCAGCTCGAGGCTGTGTTTGAGTTTTGCGAGGCAGCCTGCGTGACGGGATAGAGGAGGAAGTGTATCAGACGGGACGAAAATGAGCGAACACCCCGAAGGAGGAAGGAACACGGAGGAGGAGAGGAGGGACAGATGCGAGAGCAGGCACAGCTCTCCCTCCTCTCGCATCTGTCCCTCCTCTCCTCCTCCGTGTTCCTTCCTCCTTCGGGGTGTTCCCTCAATTTCGTCCCGTCTGATACACTTCCTCCTCTATCCCGTCACGCAGGCTGCCTCGCAAAACTCAAACACAGCCTCGAGCTGCGCTCTGATTACGCATTACAGCGATTTGTAAGCAGTCACTGGAGAATATTTTCTTCTGTACCTTTAGATGAGGAGAAGGAACAAATGCAGCCTTAGAAATTGCGGAAAAAAAGAAATAAGGCACGATGACCCGTCGACCGCCTGCCGCCGTGCGAAGCCCGGTTGTTGAAGAGGCGGCGCAGGCCCCGGCACAGGCACCCCTGCGGGTCACTAGCTTGGACGACGCACGACGCCGGTGGCACATTTGTTGCAAGAACGCAGGGAGTACGGATTTGTCTCCCGTGGTCTTGCGCCATACGAGACCCGCCCGGACTTGCCCAAAACCTGAGCGTCTGTGGAGTTGGGGCCGAGAGGATCTAAGCCGGCGTTGCTACGGAGAAGCTTACGAGGGGAGTAGTAGCAGATCGTGTTGCATTGAGGCAGATTCATTCAGAATCCAACGAATCCAACATCGATAGATGGATACATGCATACGAACGAATCAGCTCTTAAAGAGTGTGGTGACTTGCGCCACCTAATTGCCAGCGTTTCGCCGGCATATACAAATCGACGAGAGCGCCACCACTCTTCCCCACGCGCAGAGCTTTGCAGCCTCTGCGTAGCTACGCCCGATAGTCGCTGTCACGTGACTGCTCATACACCGACAAAAAGACGCGGTGTTCGGTGCAGACGTGACGACTAGAGATTGTCAGCGACGCTCGTGCACGTTTGCCGTGTCTACTTCGCACATGTATGTCTGCTTCTGAACATCGGACGATTTTTGCAAGATCTATACGTGACTGGACCGCCATACAAGGAAGAAATTCGCTTCGAACAGTTCTCATGCAGACTGTCTTTGGTACGTATTATCGACGCAACTTGCACCATACTTGCGACACAATACCCCCCCTCCAAAAAAAAACACAAAAAACTGTAACTTAATTTTGAAAAAAAAAATGGCGTTTTTACAGAAATATAATGAAACTTTTAACGAAGCCTGCCAGATCGAACCGTGAACGATTCGCAAAACGAAACGCAGCGCAATGAAGTAGCGTCACTTTATGTTTCGGCAGTAGGCTGCAGATGAAAGTTTACGGCATGGCGCGGTAACGACAAAGGCATTAGAGACTGTTAGTAGAACGTTCGTATGACTCGGATAACGATACCCGCTAAAACCAGAGACAGAGGAAAACAGATGGTGCAATCCGAGCGGCACGACGGGCCCGCCGGTATCGGGCTCCGTATGCTGCGCGTTGTGCGGTCGCTGCATGCGAGGCAGTGCGTACCGGAGGGCTTATCGTACCATATCGAATGTGCGAAAGGTTCCCTAAATCCCCCCGCCGCCGCCGCCGCCTTCCGGGTGCATCGTATGTTATAGGGCGTACTCGTTATCGAGGGTATCGAGACGACCTTCTAAACTCTCTATTACGGTACCGCTATAGCTGAAAGGCTCCGCTACGTTTTCGTGAACGCGGAAAGGATCGAGAGCAAATGTCGTCGGTTTCGTGAGATAATAGAGAGCTTTAGTAGGTCGTTCCGATTACTCCGATAACGATACCCGATATTCTGCCTGCCTTTGCGCCTACATATATAGTATCGTTATCGGGGGTATCGGAGGTATCGGAACGATCTACTAAAACTTTTCTAGTGTATAATCCTGTATATTCCGATTCAGCACCGTCAATATTGGTCAGTTCTTCTGTTCTCAGTTGTGTAGTGCGGATGACCTTATTTGATATGATTATTTTGATTTTTTTTTTAGAAAGTGGAAACTGAGTGTTTTCCTGGGTTGCCTGTGATCGTGAGTAGTGACATAGCAGCCGCGGCTGTACATCCTCTGTGTGGTATCTATAGTGCCACCAAATTAGAAACGCATCAGAGTAGCGACACTTGGCCATATTGTGGCTTAAAATCATGGATGCCGGTTATCGGAAGCTTTATCTGAAATCAAAGGAAATGCTTTTCCGTCTTCCACAAATGTTTAAACAGTTTTGCGACAGAGCGAAGCAATATTAGTCGAGCTTCCTAACACCAAATCTAAAGCTGAGGAGGTCGCTCTTTTGCATCATGACGATCGGCAGCTGCGTCTGCTCTGATATACTAAGCACCAAGATGGCGGCGCCCACAACAATATCGGGAAACAGAGCGCCGATACTCTAAGCGTAGATCATTTAGTGGCTCTAGCTCGAACTAGTGTGTGGAATTCTAGCAACAGATAACAAATATAATAGAGAAGTAATCTTATGTATTTTTAACATAATAGGTGGAAGAAGCCAAGCATTTTGAGCACATTTTCTATTGTTGATGACCTCATTGGCCCGAACCAATAAAGAACCAAAATGACAAGAGGTACAAGAACTATGGGCGATTAGTTGTTAGAATTAACATGCAGTTATGAATACGTGAACGCCCCATCGATGTACGGGTGTTCCTTAAGCAAACATTTCAGTGATTATCACGCTATTGAAAGGCCCAGAAGTGGGTCGCATGAACCTATTCAGCCAGTCCTGGTCGATAGAAAGGAACCGATTTTCGCCCGCCACTGCACGATACCGGCGGAGCATCGCCGTGCTACTTAGGGTAACTAAGCACGAAACACATGTACGACGAAACCGTCCGATCCGACGTCCGACCCATGGAATGCGACGGTCTGAGGCGAGGGTTTTCAACGCTCTCCGGTGCCACGAAAACCCTCTCCCAGTCCTGGTCAGTCCGGCAATGTCCGCACTCAGGGCAGACTGGTTTCGTCGTCACATGTGTTTCGCGCTAACGCGAGAGAACGTATGCAAGCGCGCCTACTTGTGTGAACGGGCGTTCAGGCAGGGACGTTGTTTGTGCGCATGTGTGTGTTCTCGTGTGTGCAGGCAGCGCAGTGTGTTTCCTTTCCTACAAACTTGAGCGACCACGAGGCAGTGTTTTACGTGATCGAGTATATGAAGAGCGGATAAGCGTAAGAGCTGGATGGGACTACGCGCAATAGTAGATATCGCTGTTACCTCGTTGCATACCGTGACGAAAAACTAACAATTTTCTTAACAAGGCCATCAAAAACACTTTTTGAATTGCCGGTAGGTGCCGCATAAGCACCTGCGCGAAAAGACGATTTGTTTTCGCTTTTTTTTTGAAATTGGTAAATTTTTATAGATTTTGTTTTCGGGGTCGTCGATGCTTCTCCGAGAAAGAGTTAACAAAAAAAATCAAATATTATTAAAAAAAAACTACCGTGACCAGTCACCCACAGTCAAGAAGGGATAAAAAAGAATACTAAGTGCGATCTTCGGGGGGGGGGGGGGGGAGGCGGAGCGGGGCGGGGGGGGCGGGGGGGGCTTTTTTGGGGATTTCACGGTTTGTAGTATGTTGCAACTAGTGTAACTGTATATAGTGTAAAACATAATATATGCAGTTAATTTCACCAGAACCCTCCCCTCTGTAATGCCTCCGTGTGCCTTGAGGATAATAAAAACAAAGACTTTAAAGGCGGGTGGGCTACATGTATCGAACCAGCGCACTGTTCTTCACAGTCTTATTGAGCGGGTCAAGATTTTTTTATTTACATGTACCAAACATGGCAGAGACAAATTAGATAACATTTTAAGTATTACTTTTTTGTGCAAAAGATAGCCTTCGTGCGCCTATTTTTTTTTACCTTAAAAACATTTTGCGAGATTAAAAAAAAGTCCCACGTGGCTGCTTGAATGCCCTTAGTCATTTTTTTGCGTTTCTTTTTTAAAAAGCGATTTTATCTTTTTTATATTTTGTCTCACCTTAGCATTGACTATTGTTAGCAGCGCGATGCTTAAAAGCGCGAGCTAGTTGCTTTGGGATGAAGTCGATGGCGGCTGCACGAGCGATCGTGCAGCGAGTGCTCCAGTCACGGCAGTCGAGGCTAGCCGCTCGCGCTTGCACAGCCTTCGCAGTTATACTTCGTTTCAGCTTGCGTCCAGACGCAGCCGATGCTACAAGCACGAGCGTGTGGCCCTGAGCAGTGCCGTACTGCACGAGCGCGCGTGCTTGGCAGTGACGCTGGAAGCCCGGAGCTCGCGCTTGTAGCATCGGCTGCGTCTGGACCCAAGCTGAAACGAAGTATAGTCCATGCTAAGGTGAGACCACCGTGGGTGAGACAAAGTATGATGATGAAACAATCTAAGAAATAATAATATATATTCTACTGTTTATCTAATCCTCCAATGGACGTTCGATATAGCCTCGCATGTTCGCGTGCTCGCACGGATGTGATACAAGTCCTCGGAGGTGTTGAAAGGACTAAAACAATACCCGCGAGTTAAACAATTAATTAACGCGGTCGAAAGAGCAGCGATAAAGGTGACGCCGACATAGCTCGATAGCACTGCGGATGTCCCTCCTCGTTCAGCTCTGCTCTAATTGAGTTCGCTCCTGCTAAAAGCAATAAATGGAAATACGTTGTTTTTTTTTTTTCAACATGTTCATTTATTTGTTTATATTAATCAAAGTGTTGCTTGCGCCCGAGCGTTGTACAAACAACTAAACACCAAATCGGCATTAAAAGAAAGGAAAAAAACGAGACGACAAAGGAGCAAGAAATTGGGAAATAGGAAGCTGGGGAAAGACGCAAATGGGGATTCAAAAATTGAGTTATCTGAGCCTCGTTGGATTCTTTTGTGTTAATATTTTTCTGTGCATATCTGAAAGATAAAGCAGTTTAGGATGCCGTTCTTTTTTCTCACTACTACTTTCCTTGCTTGCATTCTTGTTCGAGGTTGGAAAGGGAGGGCAACAAATTTACTTCTAGATGGTCGTAATACTTACGGTTGTTCGCGACAGTCAGAATGTTAAAGGGGCAGTGCAACAATGTTTGTGCTTTGCGCGAATACCGCTTAGAACGAATCCTTTACATTTATATATGACCAATGAAACACGTGTTCGTTTTTCTCCCCACGCATATAAGCGTCGCAGAAAAAAACGACAGGAAACCGAGCAACGTTCACCCCTTCAACTCGTAGCCAGAACAAGCGGCCACGTGATTTGGAGCCGATTAACGCCGCCAATGTTGATCATAGCCACGCGCTGAGTTCCAGACATTGTTAGGATTCAGCTATTGTCGTCAGTGCCGCGATTAAACGCGGGCCACTACCCGAGTGCTTGTCAGGCTATCGATTATCGCGAGCCCAAATCGAGTGTTCACGCAATGCTCGGGTCCAATCTATGAGCCGCGTTCAAATACCGTCACTGCGAGATACTGGGACCCCCATATGCTACGTCATCAAGTTTTGCTTGGATTCAATCCCCCGCCCCTGCCCGTTTCGATCTGGATGAGCATCGACGGTGCGGGCGGATCACTGCTGCGTGGTGCACGTTAAAGACCCCAGACTAGCGGTTGTACTGCACTGGCTGAATTGCTCATCTACAGCTGAGAAACAAGTCATCCCTTGAGGCAGACTAAGTTCAGGCGGTATAAACATACCCACACCCCAATTTCTCTTCACCAAGTTCTGCGAAGGAGAGATTGAAAGAAAACGCTCGCTTTTATTCTTGAAATTAGACCGCAACAAAGAGGTTTTCTGGTCATTTGCGTTGCGTGCAGTGTACTTGGGTCCCACTAGTGCCATTAAACTTGTGTAAAGTGAGAAACATTCCATTAAATATTTTTGCACCGCCCTTTAACCCCTTATATATATATATATATATATATATATATATATATATATATATATTATTACACGAATATTTTAAAACTTTACGCGCATCCTCGCGGCGTAATGCCACGTTATCCGTTGTGGGTGTCAATGGGAAGTAAAATCCATACACGCTCCGCTCCTGGTCCACAGGTTCCCAGAATGCAAAGCGCGCGGTGACGGATTTATGGAAGCTTATCTACCCGAGAGAAAGCAAGAGTGTTAAGCATCAAATGTTTTCAATGTTAAAGCTATTTATTCTTTAATCTTACAGGACCAACATGAACGGCAATACATACAGTGATCAGGGTCTTTAGACAGCGACTACTATACTCCATTTCACCTTATGTTGTACCGCAGCGAAGGCTAGAAGCGCGATTCTGGCAGTTGGCAGCTGTCCTTGGTGCTCGAGAGACGCGTCGTTGCCGCGAGTGCTCCTAGAGTCCACGAAGCTACGCCTTGTACTCTAGCGGTACAACACAAGGTGAAACAGAGTATAGTGTAGTGACGGATCTTTTGGAAGAACATAAGCAAAGCAACAATTCGGTCAACTTCGATATTCTATTGAAACAGGGTGTTATATGCGTACATCGTACAAGCTAGAAATAATCATTTTCGATTGGCGACTGGAGACCTTAGACCAGTGTCTCCTTTGTTTCGTTTTTAAACTAGTACGAGCGTTGCTTTCTCCCAAACGTGTTTCCAAGTTGAGTAGAGCTTATTGTAAACAAGAACACTAATTTCGGCACCCTGCCTGAACTCGGAAAGAAGGCACTGGGCCTTTTCTGTTTCTGATTGGGCAAGAGGGTTCAGCGATGGTAGATCACAGATATGACGGACACCCTAGGGCGCTTTTGACGCTGTATAGTCGGTCCCGTCATTAAGGTGAAATAAAGTTCCCATCTAAGACACCTTGTTTGCAAACGAAGGCATTGTCTTACTCGCTGCATTCTAATTTCTTTCTCTAGGTCCATACCGGCAACGTGGATACGTCGACTTCCTTCGACGTAAGTGTTCTGCAATTCTTCTCATCCTTTTCTTTTTTTTTCCGTATCGATAGGTTGGTTCCTCTGCATACTGAACACTTGTTTTTCTTTTCTTTTTTCCTTCTTCCGTGTGTGTGTGTTTGTCCATCCTATTCTTCCGCTTACGTGAGGAACTCCTCCACTCCACTCTGATAAATTAAAAATATCCAGAGTGCGTGCGCTTTCTTAAACTGTTGATAGATGGCGCTACCTGTACTCGAGCGCCCACAGGCGGCCTAGAACCCTCAAGAACGTATATCGTCCCCGGGCATTCATTTTCTTTAGAGCCTTGCATAAAACATGAGCAGGCATGCGCTCGTCCTCATTATGCAGTCTCTAAATTTTTATTTAATGGCCTCCCCTCGGCTATGCACCCTTTTTCTTCCCGTGCCGCACCGCCAGTACGGCGCTCCTAGCGCCACCTCTGGAGCATCGTGGCAAGCAGTTACGAATCCCGGCTTCTCCTTCTTTTCCTCTCCCCGATGGCCGATAGCCGAAACCACCATGGCCGGAATTATCGGGTGAATTGAAGCGATGCCGGACGAGTGGGCACTAGGAGATTTACCAGGACACTGCACGTGTCAAAGGCATCAGCTTGCATGTTCGGCATCAAAATACGCCGCGCCATGAAAAACAAAAAATGGCGAGCGCTTGGCACCATTATTATTTCTTACGGCTGTAGTACATCACCACGTGAAACGGCTCCACACCCGCTCATTATGTTCCTAAAAATCCCGTCTTGCTTGCTGCACCTAGCGCCCTGCAGTATGGTGGCGCCATCTCTGATGGTCCCGACGAAACACCGCAGCTCTTCACGGCAAACTCAAAATACGGAACCAAAAGCAATATCGATAATTTCCCGGAGGATCGTGCGCCGGCACATCATTTCACCACCGCCCTGTTTTTTGTTTTTTTTTTCTTTATTGCAAAAATAAATAAATACATAAAACTAAAATGAAAAATTGGGAGAGACCAAAAGGAATGAGCCCGGGATTAAAGGGCATTAGAGAGTGGGGAAACCAAACCTGAAATCCGGCTCCTTCGGGCCGTCTGGCTTGAAGCGATAGAGCAATACCACTTAGAATAAAAGGCCTGCGAATGACGTCATTATTGGTGGGCCCACGACACGCCCCAAGCAGCAAACGCGCTGAAAGTCGACGAGAGACGCTGCAAAGCGGCAAGCGCGTCCGTCTTGGTGTCGCCGCGTCCTAGCGTCGCGCGCGCAGTGAGACGCTGCGCTACGCGCTACTGGCCCACTAGTGATGACGTCAGGGGCGGAAAGGCGCAAGCCTTGTTTTCCGTGCGGTTTTGGATAGAGACTGCGTAGCGCGCCAGTTGCAGACAGGGTAATCCTCAAGGGCTTTTGAAGGAGTCCCTCGGTTATCCCTTGTTGGTACGGGGATGTCTCGGGCATTTATTTATTGAGACTGAAGGGTGGAATGATACACAGGTCCGCGACACAGTTTGCGCAAGCACGTCATCGGCGTGTTTTTTTTTTTGTTTTTTTTTGTCTTCCCGCCACAACGAGGAGACTGTTGTTCAAAGTCTGCTCGACTTCGCACGTGCGTGCAAGATGAACTTGCAGAGTGAAATTGCAGTGTTCTACATTTAACCTGTATAATCTCTAAAGACAGCTATGATTATGTGCTCGGGCGAGTTGTGTTGCACGCTACGTTACACCGAGTTACAACACAAATTCATGTGAATAGACAATGGTTCAGTTCCCCCAGAAATAATAATTTAAAAAAGCACGTCAAAAAGCCACTTTAGTGGGTTAGCGGCCGTGCTAAGTGCGCTCATACAAAACGAAAATGAGCAAGAATGTGAACCTTAACAATCCCACTGGTTGTTAGCTTTCCTTGGCGTGGGATCAACTGCTTCACAAGATCCCAGAAAACGTTCGCAGAGGCGCTGCGTTTCCAGCCGAAGCAAGCACGCGCCGAGTCGCTCGCTAGGTCCCGTATAAGCGTCCACAACAACGCCGAGCTAGCGCGGTTCTTCCTGCCCACGGACTTTGTTTGCTCGCGCGATACTTTTCTGCTCCCGAGTGCTCGTGACGAGCCTTGCCTGACTCCAAACTCGATCAAATCCTCCATCCACCTTGTTACGTCTTTTGGAAGTTGAGACTAACATACGGAATAACGTAACATCTTCAATCTGCCACTATACGCCGCCATTTTGATTTAATTTCTAAAACCTGCACCGTCACGCCCACCAATAAAAAATGTTTCTGCTATAAAGGATTCCAAATCGTGCCCTCTTGCGAGGAAGTTTACCTGAACTCGGAAAGTTTCGCAACATTTGCCCTCGTTCGAGGTAGCTTCGTTGAGTGCGCTTTTCCCCATGCATGTGTGCGCAGAGGAGAAGTCATACCCGCAGGGTGGACACCGCGGTGCTTGTTTCTTCTTTCCCCACCTACTGCGTGGGAGACTCCGATTGGACGCGAGAGCCGCCTCAGCGTTCGGCTGGGACTCGCGTCCAATCAGCGACCCGCGCAGGCCTTTGATAGGTGACGGAAAAATTCCAGCACTGCGGCCTTGTCAGACGGTTTCTTTGGTTGGCACTCTGACTGTTACGTGTGTCGGTGCAGCCGAGACATGTTTTAAAGGGAAGGGTGCAACGATTTTAATATAAAAAGAATTTGCATCTCGTTATTTTAACGTTGTTTATCGTTTCCCGGTGAATAGAAGAAAAAATCTCCTTGATTAAAAAAATGTCGCGATTCCGCTGCATAATCGAAAAGTAAAAGTCGAGCTTTTTCCCCACCTGCAGCCGCGAGTGGCAGCCGAGGGAACTGCGGCGCAGTGGCGTACCAACTTGTTTTTTGGGTAGGGGAAACACAAACCAGACCCCCCCCCCCCCCCCCCCCACCCAGGGCCTGTGGGCGGTGCCCTTGGTATCCCTTTGGGCGCCGCCGGCCTAGTGTTTGCCCTGCCCAGTGGCGGCTGTTTCAAGGGGGGCAAAACACATGCCTTGCCCCCCAACTCTGAGGACTGGCGGGGGGGCAAGCGCCCCCTGCTCCCCCCCGGTTGGTACGCCCATGCTACGGCGAGAAGCTTACTTGACCTCGCTCGGCTCTAAAAGCTGCAGCATAACGCCCGCTAATGTCAGCAGACAGAGGGAGAGGAAGCGTCCTCCGAGAGAGCACACGGGAACCTAAACGGCACCCCGAATGACGTCGCTAGGAGTGCTACCAGGTGTGACCTTGAAGACTGGGAGTGAGTTGAGGGAGCCCGAAATGCCAATATTTATTATTTATTCGTACACAACAACTAGGACACGCAGGCGAAATTGGTTGTCTGTTCTTTACTTCAGAAGTGTCAGAGGGCAACTTCCACAAATTTTTGACCGAAGTCCGAAAATCGTTGCACCCCCCTCCCTTTAAGGGAAGGAGCTCGCGTTTGTATGACTCGTAAGCTAACACACACTTTCTTTTTGCCTTATTTTGAGCAACTTCAAACGTCAGAAAGAGTCCCTCAACAGTGCGATTATAAGTTCCCAGTATTAAAAAAACAACTCTTTTTTAGATTATTATTACTAAATAGTAACGGTAAAACAATACCGTAGATTAAAAAAAAAAGGACGAAAAGAAATCAGTACGTGAAAGTATCTGTCCCTGATTCGGTTTTGCTCATCCGATTGATTTAGCAGGAATATTGAGCCCACTTCTTTGTTTTAATGTAGAATACGTCATTTAGCAAGGGTAGCTTGTAGAAACGCGAAACGTTAAGATCGTTTCGATGGAGATATCAGTATGAAGTGTCACCGCCTCCACAAAACCACAAAGCACACAAAAAAAAACGTTTGCGGCGGCATTTTGGTGATATCCGACAAAATCGACGTATAGTCGTACTATATGTGGTATTCGCACTGAGATAGGAAGTCGCCCTACGTGTCTAAACGATGGCAGTGAGATTTACCAGCCTAAACGTATGACGATTTTGTCTGGCATCACCGATATACTGCCATATCTCTTTTCCCCAATGGCGATAGAACGAGCTCATTGGCCCCTGATAAGCAGATCCTGCCGACGTTACGCGAAACCGGCGAGTGAGCCTGTGTCGCGATACAGGCGCAGCTTGTACCGCGATAGACGTCCATGTTTGGTCCAACACCAAAAGTTGACACCCAAAAACACCGAATCTATGAAAAGAAAAAAGAAATTCCGAAACTCCACGCCTTGGAAGAAAAATTATAAACCTCGGAAACACAAAACCGGGATGGAGAATAAGAATCACGATTTTAGTCCTGATTTCTATCAGACCAATTTTACTACGATGATTTAAATTAAAGCCCTCCCGCAAAAATGATCCCGAAAATATATTTTACTTATCTATTTTACTTATTTCTGAGCAAACCAGAGCGTTGTGCCTTCTCTCTAGCTTACACTTTGTTCATCAGTTACGTAACATGATATTACAAGCAGATCAGAACTCGAAATTAAAAGCAAATAGAGCGTTTTAACTAGCTGGAAATCAAGCTGTTTCTGTTTTAGTATGGCTTTGTACTTTGAGTTGCATTTATTTAGTCTTCCGCACTGTTTTCAGTGATCGGACTGAATGGTATATCAATCTGGTATGTTTGGGAAAACGTCCTCTGAAACAATAATCACTATTACCTAGCTACAAAGTATTTCAAAACGAATTAATCTGATTTATAGCAATAAAATCAAATTTCTTTGGTTACAAAAATCAAGATTTTCTTTCTTTTTGCACAGAACCCTCTTTATTAGGAATGAGTTTCAAAAGAACGTTGGAAACGATCCCTATCCATAGCGTTGCAACTCTACTATAGTGTCCTCACAGTTCGCAGCATTTCTGCGAACTTTGAATATATAACAGTCGTTTTCTTATACAGCGGAGCTGTTAAGCGCTGTAAAAAGGAAAAAGAGGAAAAAAGGAAGAAGTGAAGCAAGCTAGGTTTTGATTGATTCTAGCCTGTCGATGAAAATGAATGAGTTTCATTAAATGCAGTTGGTAGTCCAGCGGTTGAATGCGTCTCTCTCGTTCTCCTAACATTTGTATGGTTGGTTTGTTCAGCTGGTGTCTCCTAAATATGTTTAACCAACGTGCTCAACTCTTTCCCGTGGTTAGCTTCCCCAGTTTCGTGTCCGTCACCAAATAAATGTCGACACAGAACTCTGGACAGCTACCGCCATCTATGAGCGACGGCGGCAACCAGATAACCTGCTTGCCGGTTGTCTGGTTGCCGCCGTCGCTCAATGATGGCGGTCAACCTTACAGCCTTTCCACTCTGGTTTTCAGAGTGGAAAGGCTGAATTTCTCTAGGCGTCGTCCAAGATGTTGTCCTCGAGGTCGTCCCTGAGGTCGTCCTTGAGGTCGTGCTAGACGTCGTCCTCCTCTAGAAGTCGTGCTTGATGTCGTCCCATCATAATACAGCTTCGCTGGTCTTCCTTTTTCACCAGAATGGAAAGTCTGAAAGGTGTTTTTTTTTTCTTTTTTTTTCTTTTGTTGCTTAACTTGTAAATTTATTTAACCAAAGCCTATTTGCAGTTGGGGACTATGTTCTCTTCGGTAAACGTTCCTTTATATTATGTTCTATTATTATTATTTTTTTCTTTTCTGAGTTTTGGCATTTTACGCAACTTCCATCGTACCTTAGTATTTTTTTAATTGTTTTTATTTTCTTCCGGGCGGCCTAAATGCACCGGGAATTGAATCACAAAGTAGCGAGGCATGACGACCCGACTCGAAGAGATTTGTCGCATTCAATTATACTGCGACTTCGCGCATGCGTGCTCTACATAGTCCATTCTCTAATCTTTCGGGCCGGGAGCACGGTGTTCCTGAAAACTCCGGGAAGCTTTGTTCTTAATAATTCTGTCACAATTCGGGTTCGTCGAGAGGACTGGCTTTGTCCTCTAATTCTGCTCGGCGAAATAATGAAGCTCTGATTTCGTTTTCTTCTTTCTTTTCTCGTAAATTCGTGTTTTTCTTTCATGTCTTTAGCGGAAAAAAAAAAGAATGCCCAATGGCGAAGTTAATTATCTCTCGCGAAACTCCGTGCGTTCTTAAAATTTTGTTAGCAGCAGGTGTGCGCACCGTTTCGGCTACAGGACTTGATTATGTCCTAACGAGTCTTGATTTCATTAAAGGCCAGTTTAATATTAAATTTGGAAGACGAACGTGAGATACACGAGGCTACTAATCTTACTTAATTTACGTCCTGATTCGCAAAGAATCGCGATTATATCTTGGAGGGTGTATGACCAACGACAAAAAAAGCAAAAAAAAAAAGAAAAAAAGATAATCTCGAAGTTACGAAACGGTTCCTTCGGGATGACATTTTAGACCACGGTCGACATCGCGGTATGAATGGAAATCAGCAATCTAATTTCCTAAAACCTGCTCAATTGTTTTTATTTTTACACACACATATATATATATGTTTTATTTGGCAGATTTGAATTGTAGATTTGTTGCCCATTGTCCAATTCTATACCAGTTGGTTGGAAGTGAGACAACGAAATTCTCGTCCGCGCTATTCAATGGCGAAGTCAGGCCTCTCAAGAGTAGGCTAGGGTCACTGGATCGAGTCCGCCATAATGAGGCAGTTTTTGTATGACCAATGCGAGAAAACCCTACGTGCAAGAGTGCACCTCCTCAGGCAGCATCTGCAGACTGTCGTTTGTAGATCACGTGGCGCTGTCAGACTGGCTCGCGTTGACTCGCTGCCCGAGTCCAGTGTGCAGTTGACGTCACCCTCCCGGGTGGAACTATCTCCTCATCTAACGGCAAGTATTTTGACGACGGGAGTCCTAGGGTTGTTCCGGAACAAATCGTCCCGGATTTTGCGGGACGGAGTCTGTCCCTAGTTTTTCTACAGAGTCCCGAGTCCCGACTTGTCCTAGTCGGGACAGTGTATATGATGTCCCGGATTGGCGAAATTAGGTCCCAGGTAAATAACTTGTGCGACTGGACAGGCCAACAAGGTAAAAAAGAGTGACGTCTATGGGGCAGTGAACTGAAACAGGGATCATTGACTGCGGGGAGTTCTAGCGATTTGTCGAGTATGCAAGCGCGACTCTGGGTCTCTTGAGTCTCCAGCAACCCCCCCCCCCCCCGCCTCTCCCGACATCTTTTACTCAAGAGTTGGTAACCCTAGACGGGACACAAATCTTTAGTTGAACTTTGTCAGCTAAGGCAAATATTTTTTTGAAGGTCTATTAATCACATATAACCTGTAAAGCGTTTTCTTTTTTTATGACTTTACCAGCCACGAAAATAAGAAGAAAAAAATGGTGTACAGTTTATCGTCGGAAATGAGAAGACGTCAGTCCTAGCACAGGACTTACAAAGGTATGAACTTTAATATTTATATAAGTGTATAAAGCCTTTTAAGGGGAACTCTGCTGCAGGTTGCTTATAAAGTATAATCTCCGCGGATTTGGATCGGGGTGTGAAACGCGTTAAATCATGTGGCTCAAGCCAGGCCTGCTTTGTTGATGTCATAATGGCCTTGCCTTGGGAGTAGTGCACTGCACTGGCGTCACTAGAGGGGGCGGGGGTTTAGACGTCTTTCGTTACGAGAGGCAGTGCGTTATGCTCATTTTATTAATGCACGTCTTTTCGCATTTTAATTAATAACTTCGGTTCCGTGTTTTCAGATAGAATTTCGAAAAAACATCCGAAAAACACGCTAGCAGGTAAATTTTCAATCAATTCGGATTTATCCGAAAAACTCCGAATTTTGAGGTAACATCGGCAAAATAAACGACACACACACACACACACACACGACACACACACACACACACACACACACACACACACACACACACACACACACACACACACACACACACGCACACTCGCACACTCGCACACACTCGCACGCACGCACGCACACCGCACACCGCACGCACGCACGCACACACGCACACACACACACAAGAAAAAGAAACGGCGTTTTGCAATTAAACTTTATAAGAGCACAAGGTCAGTGGTCCTGAGGAGATTCCACTTCAGTTTCCTTTGAAACTTAGAACTACTGACAAAAAGAGGTTTGCTTTTTAGCACGTCGAGGTTCCTTCGGGACAACGGGTCATGGTACCCGGTCTTTATCTATTTTGTTTTTGAATTTTTAAATTTTACGCAGTAAAATTAACTTTGAGGTTCAAAGAATTGGGAATCTAACAAAAAATAAACTCCGATAAAACCCCGAATCCCCAGCGAAAAAAGAAACTCCGAATTTCACGAGAAATAAACTCCGGAAACACGGAATCCTATTTATAACGTAATAAAAGTCGTCTGATCAGGGAAACAAGCTTGCCTCCTTGACCACTATGACCTCTGCTGCTAACCTTGGCTTGAACCGGGCCCGGGTCTTCAAGCCAATGTTGCTCGAGCAGCAGCTCTTCACTCTCTTCCCGAAACGGGAAAGAGGTAGAGAGAGCGGGAATTTCTGAAGCGGTCTGCAGAGACGGACGCTCCAAAACCGTTGGAAAATTAAAGACGGTGCGAGGGAGACACTTTACGAGCTGCGAACCAGAATAAAATAGACGGGCAAGGGGAGCAATTACGGCGCACTGAAGCGACCGCCATCAAATATGCACTGCTACACCGGCGACACAACACGCCCAAAGAACCCTAGGCGTGACAGTGTTATTGATTGCTTTCATCGCGTGGGAGGGAGTCTGGATAGTGTAGAGCGGCGGAGCCACGGCGGAGCGCGCTCGGCTCTTTTCGTCCGACAACCCTGCAGGACTTTTTTTTTCAATCTCGTCTGGCAACTTGGCGGCTGACGTCACTCACCGGCTTTCGCTATCGATTCCTGCGACTGAAAGTCTAGTGCCGAATTCGGATCGACTAAGGTCGCTTGTTTAACGCGCTAATTTCTGTAATTAAAACTCATTTGCTCGCATGTGTTAGTTACTAATCTATAAAAATGACAATCGATTGATAAACCACGGGTGGCACGTTTTTTTCAGTTCGATGTATCACTCCGCTCATTCGCTCGCTCGAAGCTGCTCGAAGCGGGCAAAAAGCAGTCGAAAAGACCAAAACGAAAAAGCTCGCAGCGAGCCGCCCGTCAAGCGTTGGCGTTAGGCATATGCCTTATCTCGAATGCCTGCCGCCAGCGAGGGCCTGTGGTGCGAGCTACGTTAGCCGGCAAAGATGTGAATAGTTGAGACACGTTTAGGGGTCCCCATGTTCGAAATGTGCGGTAGCGGTGTGAGATCGCAAGTGCGCTCTTGATGTGAATGCCGGATGCGGCGGAACAGTGTTCGCTATGCTGTGGCATCTTCTGCAAGCTCTGTTCTCCCTGCATGTTGCCACTGCTCTGCTTCCCAGCGAAGGTTGGTCCCGGAGCAATAATATGCGGATCGAACCCTCGATCACCAAACGTGCACGCTAGCCGTTCTTGTCTCCTGTGACCCACGTACGCGTTCTTGCTGCCCTGCACGTTTCGCGTTGCAACTTTTAAAACCAAAGTTGAGCGAAGAACAAAAAAGAAAAAAAGAAGCAAAGTCGATTTGGAATGCACAAACGTGGGCACGCGCTTGCTGAATGCGATCTGACGCGTGTTTGATACGAAATGATCGCGAGGATTCGCTTCGCGAAGAAGAAGCGTAGTTGGGAGGAGGTCGCGAATGTGGACGAATGTTCTGAAGACTTTGCGAGGGCTGCGCCATGTTGATGGTGTTTTTGAAGTTCCACGCCCTGTCCGCCTTCGAGGAATGTTCGTCGGGGGAATGGCCTCTGGACTCGCAAAGTTTGCCGAGCAAACAAAGCGGGGCGTATCAGGAATCCCGCTTGCTATTACTTCAAAATGTTTGCAAGGTGCGCTGGGCAACTTCAGAGATAAGCATGAGGTCTGCGCGGTTCGGTGAAGCTGCCGCCCGCCCGCACGTGAGAGATTTAAAGGGACTTACCTCTCACCGAAGGTTTGGGGTACAGGTTTAAATAGGTGCTCTTAAGAGTGCCCGACGAGACTACCAGTGTCAAACGCCTTGCAGCGTCGAGCCATATTTGAATCCCGTGCGTTTAGTAACAGATGTGAGCTATTGGGGTGGGGTATTTGCACCTGGCATGTAACCTGCAGCTTTTCATTGCTGTCGTTTGGAATGCAGCTTAAAATGTTTCCAGCACACCATTTATTGCACAGTCGTTTTAGTATTTATTGCATTACTGCTTTGATTGCATGTCATCACGGCGTTTGTCTTAGTGGATTCGTGTTCCATTTAGCGAAACTGCCCTGCCATGTTTTTATCAGTCCTACGTTTTAGCAAATGGTCCAACTAATTGTGTATGAACGTTTGGGCACTCTAGGGAGCCCTTGTTCGTGTGGTAATTAACGTTCGAGCCTCTGAGGTTCATTTCTCTAGTTTCTCTCACTTATCAACAGATTGGTGACTTACTACTGCCAAATGGTCCAGGCCTCCAGGAACACCAGCAGACCAGCATGTTCCTTGTCTATTGTGCTAGTAGAACTGTCTAATGTGGAATTCCTTTGGCTTATTTGGAGCGGTTCAAAAGTGCTCCAAGCTTGTGTCTTTAGTGCTGTAGATGTTAGTGTACACTTGCACACCCAAGAAGATACCAACAAAAAGGCGCTCCAAAACCGCTCCAAATTGGCCAAGGGAATCCCTGCTAGCCTGTCGGCCTTATTCCCATAAAGCCTGGGCCAAAATCTATCACATTTCATAAAATGTTTGGCGTAACCTCTGTTTGATGCAGCAGTTAATTCCTACTTGATAAAATATTTTCTGCTGAAACAAGAGTCAATAAACTGATAGCAAAGGGAAGGGGTCACCAAGTTTTGTTGCTCATATTTATTTCTAAAAAGTATCTTGTTGCAAATCAACAGGGCTATGGAGAGAAACAATGCTAGAGAACATATCGGACCACACAAGAAACCACACCAGTTTTGCCTTGTAATGCACAAACGTATGTTCTGAGGTGAACACCTTACAAGTGAATGCTTTTACAAATGTAAGTAACACTAATGTATGTCACCATTTTAAGTTACTTTTAAAAGTATGGTGTAAAATGCAGACATACGGGAACCTGCTGCTTAGAGAATTTTGACTTTGATCTGGAAGCATTTTCTGGGATTTCTTTTAGAAATAAAAACTAATCTATATTTAAGCTGCTCAATGCTAATAAAAGAAATATTACCGTTGAGCTAATGCTTCCCTTACAACAAGAATTTTCTGCATAAAATATCATTGTGCTGGTGTTATACTATTAAACACCTGGTGCAGGCACGTATCCAGGGGGAGGCCCAGGCCGGGCCCCCCTTGAAATCTTCCATTTTGCTGGGGCCTCCTCTCCCCCCTCCCCCTCATACAGCATTTTGTCATGGGCGGCTCCCCCACCCGAAACAAAATCCTGGCTACGTGCCTGTCCTGGTGACCTGCATAAGCCCTTGGGCATTTACTGGGACATTTGGAACACCATCTTTTGGCTTGGCAACTAATTTCCCCAAAAGGATTTCTTTTTATTTATGCAGGTTGTGTAAGATGCCCCTTGAATTGAACATTCATGCTTCTGGAACTATATGAGCTTCTGTCAACTGTTTGAGACTGAGGGTGCTCATATCTCTTTTTTTGTGTTGTAATGTAAGGCGAAGGGGACACAGCCAGGTCATGCCAACTGCTATTCCCAGAAAATCCTCCAACATGACAACATATGATTCGTGTCAAATGCATTACTTTGCTTGAATTCGTTGTACGCAAGTTTATTGAGGATGGATCCTTCATAAGCAGACTGCGGTATCGTCTATCATGGCGAATAAATGCATGGTATAGACATGTGTCCGGCGAAAAATAGGAGTTCTTTAAAACGAAGCCCGTCATTTTACAGATCTTTTTATGATTCATTGACCTGGAGCAGTAGCCTTGTGTGTCGGGCAGCAGTGCTTTGAGCAAGTTTCATAAGATCAAGACAAAACGAGAATATTTTGTGTCTTGTCTCGTAATATTGGGAACAGCATGCCTAGTAGTATTTCAAGCGAGACCAGGATCCAGTTTCATTTTGTTTGATCAGTGGATATTTTTGGTCCAACTTTTTATAGTGTCCCTGAAATACTTCTCTCTTCCATAAACGAGAGGGCACCCAAAGACATCCACAGTGTTTACCAAGCAGTCAGTAATTGCAGGTCTACTGCTTAGTTGCAGCTGGTCTGGGTGAACCAGAAGCTCTCGGTGACCATTGGCAAGAAGGCAATACACTAAAAATATTCTTTCATGCAACAACAACAAAAAAAAAGAAAAACAGTGTGTTTTAGTACACTGCAATATGCTCTCAATATCTGAAGTATGTTCTTAATGTACACCTTTGACATACTTAGGGTTTTTGGCGCTGCAGCTCTGGTGCTGCTATCATCCCTGTCTAGAAAATAAGGTGTGCATACTTGGAGTATATTTTTAATATACTATTAGAAAGCTAGAAATGTCCTTTAGGCGTACCACCCAAAGTGTATGATTTCGTTTTATGAAAGTGCAAACTAAGTATACTCTTATACTTCATTTCAGCATAACCGGCCTTAGTGGTGGGCCAATCGGTGCTTTGGAATGAAACATGTGACAGCATATTGTGGAGCACACTTGCTCGTATGGAGAGCTGTCACATTAGTCCTTTCCAACGTTATTAGATTAGCTCAGTTACGGAACTGCTCATAGACGCTGCATGCACGTACAGCACCCCCCTCACTCACCACGACTCACCTGGCGTCGCTCGACGCGCCGCCGGACGGCTTCTTTGGTAACTGCAGTGTATTCTATGGGAATCGAGATACGTATGTTTCGAAGCACGGCGTCTAGATGGCGCTTCAACTCTGCTCTTTGGAACGCACAGTTATGAAACGAAAATCTAGATGGCGCTTCGAACGACGGCAGGTGGATTGAAGTGAGTGAGGGGGGGGGGGTACCCCTTCCGCGGGAGTTCCACAACTGAGGTAATCTAGTAACGTTGGTCCCTTCATTGCTCTGATTGGTGCAGGGGTGCTGTAGAGTTCACTCTTTGCCAAGCATAGAGTCCATCTAAAAGAGGAAAAGGTCCGCCATTTTCGATGTAGTATTTCGGCGGCCTCAAAACGCGAGGCACAAAAGCGGGCATCGCGGGTCCCAGGTTGCTGACAAACCTTTAATAAACAGAGCAGCAGCAAAATATTACTTGCAAATATGGTGCCTAGTTTTTTTTTATGTTCATTTTGAAGGAAACTGCAGCCATATCTTGCATGCTTTAAAGCAGTGGTTCTCATATGGGCATCTGCGAGCCCTTTGATGTCCCTGAAGTCGTTCGTAGGGTCCCCAAGGCCCTCATCCATCGATCGGGCCAAGCAATAACTTTCTTTGTTTTCTTGATGCAGACTGGTTTACAATGCTAGATAAACCAAACCATGTGCACCATGTAAATAGGGTTGATTACTCAACTCTCCATTACCGGGCTTCAGATTTGGTTAGCACACATTTAGTTTTCTTTATTTGCCCTTCTTCCTTTGTGATTTTCCAATACTCCCCCATAATGGTGGGTGGGGTCGCCCATCGACCCCCAAAACATTGGAGGTCGAGAACTACTTCTCTAAAGGCAAACTAAAGCTGACAGTCAATTAAACAACTTGAATGCATTGTGGCCAAAAAAAAAAAAATACCTGACCATTTGTGTGCTATTTTTCTCTGGGCTTCTGTCGCTCTTTGTTGTTCCTTCTGTCAAGACCACTGATGATGATGCTTACAATTCATCATGCTCATTTCCTGTGTTCTTAGCGGTTCTAAAAGACAAGGTAAGAAAAGTAGGAAGCACACAAAGGCACGAACAAGGGCACTGACTTAGAACTCGTGCGTTTCTCCTACATCTTTGCAAGAAGCAATACCATGATAAAATGAAAACGAAAAAAATCGCCTGTGAAATCTATGCACTTCACATTGGCCCTTTTGCCAAGTAGCACAATTCTTTGCCAGGTAGCGCCTCCTTTGTCCTTCTGTGTGTGTCCGACTTTTTTGTCCTCGTCTTTTTGCGCCGCTGCCACTGTGAGTCGCCAACTCGCACGAGCTTCCATCTTGACAAGTTCCCATCTTGACCCCCCTTGTAGCCAAGTTACGTTGAAATGAAGTATAGCGTGCCGCTTTCTTGCCAACGGTGAGACATCCGCGGTACAGTGGCTCACGTTTTCTTGACGCCCCCCCTCTCCCACGGCGCAGATGCTCCGAGCATCGTCATCTTCCCCCGGGACCAGACGGTGGTGACTGGGCGGGTGGCGGTGTTTGTGTGCACGGCGGTGGGCAACCCGCGCCCGCAGATCGAGTGGCGCAAGAATGGCAAGCGAGTGTCCACCAATCGCTACACGGTGGTCGAGATGCCCGGGGGCTCGGTCCTGCGCATCGACCCCGTCCGCACGGGGAAGGACAACGCCACCTACGAATGCCTCGCCGAGAATGGTGTTGGCGAACCGGTCCGGGCCCTGTTTGTGCTCACCGTGCTCGAGGGTGAGTCGCCCGTGGGTCTCTTCCGTTCTCAACCCTTCGACGAGTCATCGTCGTACGTGTACGGCGGTGATTACACATTCGAAAATGCCTGCCTAAACGCGAAACCGTGCGCACCCTGGGCGGTGTTGCTATTTGTTATGTCTTCGGCGAACTATAAACATTATATTCGCACGGTGTTCCGCTTTGCTGGCGTATTTATAGTTCCAAATTAGTAGCTCTATGCACGTGATACGCGTTAGATGGTCCCTTTGCATGTTGGCGGGTCTGGCGGTAGTTGCAATATGGAGCGCGGGCTCTCCCGGTTCGGACTTTTAGCGCTTCTCAGCATTGAATTTAGAGGATGAGACTCATTGTTTGATAGAGAAGCTCTGTAAAGTACCTCCGGTTAGAAATCTGAAACTGCCGGCATGTCGCAGAACCAGGCATGCCAGAATGAAGCTAGAATGGAAGAAAGGTGACCACTTTTCGCTTTCGAAATTTCTATTTGAGGCCTCTAAACCCAAACAGCTTGCAAGCACTGTACGTGCTCCCGCTGGATATAACCAAAGAAAAACTTGGGGTGCGCTTAAGCTTCGCCTTTAAGAGTGGAAAGCGATGGCTTTATCGGGCCCTGACGGAGGCTTGTGCGGAGGAGGCGCCGTGTAACCGAGCTTTGGTTGCACGTCAAAAGATCCCAAGGTGGTCTAAGGTCTGCTACACGATGCATCTTTTAGGCGGCACCGTTTCGCGACACTCAAGTTTCGCGAAATGTGTCGGTCACTACGTACCAGTTCACGGCAGCAACGATGACGTTTAGACTCGCGAGAATAGGTTCGGTGTTGACATAATGGGCTCAGTTGAAAGCATCCAGCTCACACAGCAAAATTCGTGGTCAATTACAGTGCCGTGGCTAACAAAATTACTTGAGATTTATGACACCCTACATCCGGACTACCCATGTTCCGAACATGCACACACACACGAGCCACGTCACGTCGAACCAACGTACGTTTTGGTGACCTGCTTTGCGCATGTGTGATCGAGGGACCTACTTTAGCTTTACACACTGCAACTACTTGGAGCGGTCGCTCGCATGCGCACCTGGGCGAGTGATCGGCACCTGCTGCGCCAGGACCTGATGGGCGGCGAGCCGCACGAAAGCCAATGCAGTGAGGCCCTGTGCAGAGCATGGAGAGAGAGCACGTCGCAGCAATGCTGATTGCAAACTCGCTGCCAATGCGCACCGATTCTGCAGCACTGGCGCAATCTGGTTATCTGGGCGCCCATGATCCCGATGTTATGCTGTCCGCTAGAGCAAACGCCTGGTTTCGAGTTATAAAGCTCGATGGCTTCATCGTTGTCCAGCGGTATCGTCGCGACAACAACGCTCTGAGCATTATTCTAATCTAAACAACGCCGCTAACTGCTTCGATGTGGTCTTCGATGCTACTCATGCCTCGTGATGTAGCGTGCTTCGAACGCTGGCCGTCTCCACTCGCTCGTGGTTGGCTGCGTCTTACGGATTGCGCCCGGCAGCATGCCGGCAGTGGTGTGGTCTTTCAGGCGGCTCGGCTCCTCGCCGTCCGCAGGCCAGTGGTACTTCCGAGCAGACTGACACGGCACTCTCAGAGTGCTTCACAGTACTTTGCGACAGCCTGGCGGCGCCCTACAGAGTACTGCGGGGCTCCAGAGTTTCAGCGAAAGTGTCAAAGCATGGAACTTTCAGATGCGCGCGTCCTTCTCGGGCTCGTTCAGACGGGCGCAACCATTTCGCGAAACTACATTTCGCGACACTAGATGCGCGAAAAATGCCATCGTATGAACGGGCCTTAAATTAATCCTCAGTCCTCCGCTTGGGCGTGCTAGATGCCCGTCGTTGGATTGGCACTTAAACCCCCAAATTTGACTTTGACTTCATCGGACCCTGTTCCCAAAGCCTTCTCTATATAAACCCACGCCTGTTCTCAAGCTGTGCAAGCGTGGGTGCGTGGTCTAGTCGGTACCGTCACGTGTTATGTCGATGTCACATTACGCGTGACGTCACAATGCGACTGTGACATCATGACCCGATTGACCCTCTAAATTTAGTGAAAAACTGTCCGCTAACTTTGCGGGAGAATTTCGCGTTAAATTTGGCAGGAATGTTTTCCTCTAAATTTGGCGGGAAAATTTTCTGCTAAATTTGGCGGGTCGATAGGTCATGACGTCACAGTCACAGGTTGCTACGTGCGCTGTCATTATGGGATTTTATGGTCCCACCTATGCCAACGCCCGGATTTTCTGTGACACGAAGCTCCTAAACGCTGTCGGCGTTAAAACCTGTGCATTGATCCTTTCTTTAGGCTTTTTCTTTGGAAGCAAAACGTGACCACATCTTTTGGGCAAAAACCTCGACTGTCAAGGGTTTAAAGGGGCAGTGCAGCGTGTTGTACTCTCAGTAAATAGCAGCGTGGGAACTCCCAAGCTCGAGGAACCTGGAGGGCGCTCCTAGGGACCCATTTTGAGAATCCGCGTGACATTTCGCGTGGAACAATAAATAATTTGTTTGGTGTGTCAGAGGCACTCAAAGCCCGGGGCATCTGACTACGGGAAAAACTCTGGAAGTGGCAAAGTTTTGGGGTCGGTCCAGACGTCTCGAGACGTGTATGTCACAATTTCTCCCACTTTTTTGTTTTCGCCCTCGTGTAAAGCATCACCGTACTCGAGTCATCTTCCTGTTGCATTTAAAAAGAAATGAAGAGTGCGTGTGCACAGCCTTGACCACGCTCAAGGTGTGCGAGCTCACGTGCACGCATAGCTTTGCCTCCGTAGCCACAGAAGGTTGTCCCAGAGTCTTTGGGACAAATGGACGAATGTGGCCGCCGTCTTCTCCCGCAGAGAACCAGGTCCCGCCGGGGTTCCCGCAATTCAAGCTGCTGCCCAACCTGCAAGGGGTGGAGCGTAATCGGAGCGCCCTGCTGCCCCTGCAAGGCGGAGGGGGAGCCCGAGCCCAGGCTCTCCTGGCTCCGCAGCGACGTGCCCGTCGACATGTCCAACCCCAGATACTCGCTGGCTTCCGGCGGTGAGCACCCACTCCTCCCCTGTCCATCCCCTCGCTCCCGAGAGCTGTCTGGACGCACCGTCGGCCTGCACACCTTCGGCTTTTAAGTGACAAACGGTGTGGCTTCTGAGACGATGCAGATTTCACCTCAGTTCTGTGAAGTGCTAAAGTTTTTCCTCGAAGTACCATATCTTCCGGTGCACAAGTCACACCTTTTTCTCCCAAAATTTCCATTGGGGCATCTTATACAGTGTTGCAACTTATATGCTTTTTTTTTTTTTATAAGCGTGGATTTAGACGCTGCAAGGTGGCAGAATGTAGGGACATCAAGGAGGGACGGCAGGGTGGCCACTAATGGCCTGCCCTTCAGGCGGTCAGGACGGTTCGAACGTGGCGGCATCGGGTCTGCGGCTGCGCAGACTCTGCTCTTTGTTTTTCGCAGCTCTCCGTAGCAGTGCGTGATTTGTACAAATGTGCAACTTGTGCCAAATTTTCGCGAAAATGACCGTTTACTTGGGGCTGTGACTTGTACCACGATGCCACCTATACACGGGAAATGTAGTATTGCTCAACTAGGAGTTTGCAAGTTTCGACATGTACCTAGCGTGCATTGTCAACCTGGACATGTTTTCTTCTTCTTTTTGTTAAATTTCGGAACTAGTAGAAGAGATGAAGAATCATTGCTCGGTTTGTTGATTTCTTCTACTCGTCCTTTGTTTCTTCTTTTTGCTCTGTTTTCGTTTTGCCTTGCATCACCAACTCGCCCAACAAAGTTACAAAGATAACAAGTAATACGATTTCTTTCACGCAGTAGGCAGTGGCTGTTGAGAAAGGCTCTCTGACAACTCCAGTGGTACAAGGTCGATGTTACTGCGGTGCCTGAAATGCATCATCTCTAGCTGGCACGTTTAAAGAGTTTTCATTTTTGGTCCCTCGATTTTTGACCCGTTCCTTCTTGACTGTCTCATGCTGTTTCTAGCCTTGATAGACCCTTTCGGAAATTCAGTCTGGCCACTTTGATCACTATCATCATCTGAAAATGGAATATGTGCTATCTAATGGTGGCCTCCTGTTTTACCGATGAGGGAATAAGTCGGAAGCGCTCCCTAAGCAGACGGTCCGAGTCCTATACATTTGAGAGGGCGTTAGCGTGACGCAGAGGAGGAATTGGATGCAACAACTGCGCTCATTTGTAGCATGGGCCCGGTCAGTCTGTTAGTAGCACACAATTGGCTTCAAAGACCCTCGATGTATTGTATACTTTATCGAGGCGTCTATGCGAAAGTGGCGATTCATTCCCACCAGTTGCATCTTTTTGCCATCGACACTGACAGAGATTGAGAAAGATATATATGTACAGTGAGTGAAGCGCACATTCTTGTTTGCCGTCGACCCGCGAAAGTGACGGTGCCCGATAAAAATGCTCCAGACTATACAGGTTCATTGTCGCCATTAATACGGTGAAGGTTAAACTTCCATTTTAGTCACCAGATGGAGCTGAATCCGTGAAAGGGTCTATTCTAGCAGTGGCACAACAGCGGACGTTGCACCCGCTTGCCTTCTTCGTCGGCACTCGTACAACCAACTGCCAGGGCGGCAATTTCCAACGGGATGGACCGTCTGCTTCCGCGACATACTTCGCTGCCACTTTATCACCAGTCCAGATGCATGCGCGTTGTAGGATGCCAAACGTTTGGCTGGAGACGTGTTTGGAGTGCCACTTATATTACCGAGCGTTGTCTTATGTTGACCAATTGTTCGCTTCCGTTTTCCTTTCCCCAGGCTCCCTGCAGATCTTCGATGCACAGGAGGAAGACCAGGGGAACTATGAGTGCATCGCCGAAAACAGCGTGGGCACTGCCATCTCGCCCATGGCGACACTCTTTGTCCGCGGTGAGGAGACGACCAGACATCCACTTACGTCAGACTGGCTAAGGATTCTGAGAAAGAGTGCACTGTTTCACTTCTGGCACTTCTTGTCATCTTAGATCAGTAATACGATCGGTGCTTGTACTAGCATTGACTTCAATAGACCCTTCTTTGTGTTTACAAACACAGGCCATCTCTTGCTTCCCAATAGACTTCTGATCGCTCCGTTTTGGCGGGTCTTCCGAGCCTGTTGATGTCAATATTCCTGGGACGACGAAGTTCTGCAGAGACCACAAAGTTGGAGGTTTAGCAAAGTCCCTCTGCTGTGCTATTCAACGTAAAAAGGGGGACCGGTCGTCTTACGGGAGTATTAAAAAAATCTCCAATGAATTTCTTGCTAACCCATCCGTTAGCTAGCCACTACCGGAAGTTCATGGGTACGTAAAATGCAACGGCGCCTCCTTCCAACGCTCTTATGAAAAAGGGTCTATATTGTGCTTTTAGGATGACTGCATGAAGCAGCATATCACCTTCTGCAAAGGAGATAATATTTTTCTCCTTTGTAAAGAAAAATAGCGTAGCTTTATGCTGCCTGTAATTTACACTGAAATGCCAAAATATATTTTATTCTAATGGTAACATAAAAAACCCTATGCCATACGCATAACCAGCCCTCCTTTTACATTGTTTTTGTTTTAATGAAGCATCACTTTCCTCGTCTTAATAGTGGCGTCGACGAAAACAAAGTACAGCTCGCAGCTCAACATCGAGCCAGAAATTAGAGTTCTGGTGTCGTCCAAACTCCGCCCTCGTTTAGAGAAACTGCGTTCTAACAAACAAGTCCACTTATGTCATTAGGAGCAGTCGTTCATGTTTGCGCTCATTCTTGTTTTATTTTTGCAACGGTTTCTAGCCCAGCTGACATACTCTGGGCTATTTTACCTTTGGAATAAAATTTCGGCTTCAATTTCTAGCATTACTATTCGTGCGCAGAAATCTAAAAGCTTGGGCATCGTCAAAAGCCGTCGGGGAGGGAGGTGAGGGAGGGTGGTTCGTCGTGGCATATTTCATATCTTTCATGCGTTGCAAGGTGCCAGAGTTTCGGAGGCACTGCCCGAAGCGGTCTCGCACAACCAGCACGTTTTTACGAGGTCTCAACAAAGGGTCTCTCCCCTCTTTCCTCGGGTGTTCAGTGCGGCGCGTGCCGCCCTACTTCTCGATCCCGCCCGAGGCGTCGTACGAGGTCACCCCCGGGGCGACCCTGAACCTGACCTGCGTGGCGGTGGGCTCTCCGATGCCGTATGTGAAGTGGCGCCAGGGACACGTGGACCTGACGCCGGAGAGCGACGTGCCCGTGGGACGCAACGTCCTCGTGCTGGAGAACATCAAGGAGTCGGCAAACTACACCTGCGTGGCAGCCTCTTCTCTGGGGAGCATCGAGCACGTCTCCCAAGTGCTCGTGCAAGGTGCGTCCCGAGCCGGCCGTTTCGTTCTGCCGTCTCGGCGCCGAAACGAAATTCCGCCACGCTACTTTACGAAACACGCATATTTTGCGCCGTTTGTGTTTGGGGCAACGTGCTGCTTTGCAACATAGAAACAATGCGAAACACGGATCTTTTCCGCCGTTTGCGTTTTGTAATGTTTTCTTAACTAATCCATCGTATAAGCTGGGCAACGTGTTTGGAGTTGTGAATTCAGAAATACGAGTCTTAAAAAGCTCATTCTCGTTGTCAGCCGTCATCGAGAAAGCATCAGCCGTACTGAAGCTCTTTCAATCTTTTTGAAATTGTTTCTTTCAACTTCTATCACTTTAGAGAGTTCAAGATGCGCCTTGAAAGAGAGAAATATGAGACAAGTGACGGCATGTGCTCCTCTTTCACCTGGCAGCAACTGGAGCATCCCTGCAAGTTGAAAGAGGGGCATGTGTCGTCCCTGTTTTGTTCGGCCTTCGTACACACCGTATAATCGCGTGTGAGGGCCGCACCCATGTAAGGGCTGCACCCCTGTATTTAGGACAAAATATTGAAGAAAAAAATTACAAAAATTATTAGCGTATGCGCCGCACCCCCTTGTTTTTGAGGCGCGCCAGCTGTAATGCCACGTTTCTATGAATATATATCGCTAGGTGGCGCTAGCCACCGCCCGAGCACGTAGTGGCACATGTCCGCATCCCCGATATTTGCTCTCCACTTATCCGTATCACCGTATGGCACAATGGCTGTCGACCTCGATCGTAGTCGGCCGCACTGTCGGGATGCGTTTATGTTGCGGCAAGACATTGAGAAAAGATAAAGGATATGTCAGCTTCCGTGGCAAGCGAAGGAATGGGGATTCAGCGGGCTCGGCTCGCTGAATCCCCATTCCTGCTCAGGTTTCACTCAGGTTTCCGATTGCCACTGTACTAAAGTGGCCATATTCCTCGGGCCCCAAAGCGGGACACGTATGAAGGAGAAGGGGGGGGGGTTAATAGTGTTGTGAGGCTTGAAAACTTTAAATTTTGGTAACATTTCATACCTTTTTAGTATTTCATATAGACCATACACATTTCTTCCTATGCACATTGGATACATTTCGTTGGAATATTTCTTTAGTACTAATGTATTTATTTCTGCAGAAAACATGCCCATAGTATCAGCACCGTCTCTGCCAAGAGGATCTTGTATATTGTTCAGAGAAAGCACCTTCTCACTGGTGCAATTTTTTCGTCTAGCCACGTCTTTTACCTATTTGGGATTCGGGGCAGCCGAAGCGGGACAAAACACCGTCCAGCAGAGCATGCTTGCGGGACAGCGGGACCACGGACGGAAAAGCGGAGACCCGTCCCGCCTAAATCGGGACGTCTGGTTGCTTACACTGTACGCTCTGGGAGGTTTCCTTTTGTTCTTCGATTCGTGTCAAAGCGTCGTGATTTGTCTGCCTTTTCGCGCAGTCTGAGAGCTATGGGCAAGTACAACTTCAACAGTCATACGGGATTCAAGTCGAAAGTTGCCGCGCATGCTATCAAGTACAAAAAAACAAAAACAGATGCGTATTGCGCAGTATGTAAACTGATTAAATCCGACTGACGATTCAGTCCGGATTCCAGAGTGAAGACGTTTCGACCAGTGCAGCCTAAGCGCGCTCATGTACGTTCATTTCGGAATGTGGATACAGATATTTATTTTTTTATCCGTGTATAGGCCGCACCTTGTAAATTTGCCCTCAAATCGGGAAAAATAGTGGGCCCTTACACGAAGTTTATACGGTACTCTGACGCCTCAAGCACATTAGCAGTTCATTGAGGGCTTAGCTTTAGAATTGCCCACGTAGTTTCAAAAACGGCATATTTGGCAACCACGTAACTTTATGGTGGAAGAAACACTTACAAGGGTCGTTCGAGGTTGACCAAGACATTTATTGCTAAAGAAAAAAAAAATGTAAAAAATGACAAACACAGAACCATCAGCTTTTCAAAGTATTAACTGTAGGCGTCCGGATACCTGAGGTTGCCACTTGCCCGGTTTTTAACCGGCACTGTCAGTTTTTTGAATAGCAGGCCGGTTGCCACTCTGTATCTAAAACCGGCCGCCATTTTTGCTGTCTTTTTTTAAACTATCCAAGCGCTTCTTCTTTTCCTTTCTCTTTTCTTTTGGGGGGTTGAATGGTTTTACGACTTGACGGCATCCTGACAGACACGCGCGGCACTCTCGCTCGTCCACGGAGGCAGGCGTTTTCACTTTTTAATGCTAAAGCATTAACTGTCTCATGGAGCGAGCCGACGTCATCAGTTTGAAGCGCGAAAACGGCACCTAGTTTCCCTGATCCCAAAGGTCCCATTGGCTGGCGCGCGGCGACGAGGCTCCCATTGGCCGCTGCGCGCGTCAGTTTCAACGACCGCCGCCAGATGGCGCTGCGTGTCCGTGCCGCCAGCGCGCCGATAAAACTAACCGCCGCAACCCCATGCCACTACGGGCCCCGCGCCGGTTAAAACGGACACGTTGGCGCGCGCTCGGAGGCTTCTGCTCGTCTCGCCGCCGACCAACATGCCGTCGCCTCCATCATCCACATCGTCGGCGGTGCTTCTGCTCATCTCGCCGCCGACGAACATGGCGCCGCCTCTAGCATCCACATCGTCGCCGGTGCTTCTGCCACAACTCGAAAACATTACTCGCGCCACAAAACTCCGCGGATCACTCCGCGGCGTTCCATTGGACATTCATGCTTTCGCATTCACAACTCATAAGAAGTGCTTAGGTGTCTTCCGACTTTTGTTTTGTGGGTTGAATTTTGGTGAGTGGGGTTGGTCTGACTCATATTAGGAATTGACCTATACGTGGCAATATCACGGTGTTTTGTTTGAGGGAAAGTGACAACCCTGCAGATACCGCTTGCAATCCTTTTTGGCCGCACCCTCGGATTCCTTTGGCTTACGAAGAGCTAAACTGTGTGAGTGCAGTTGGACAAATGCTTGGTCAGCTATACTTTGCCAAACCGTCACACTGTTTGTACACATCTTATCTGAAACATTGTTTGTTCCTCATACAGTGCTTGTCAGTCTTGTTCCAGCTGGCTTAACTCTCATTCACCCAAAATTGTACTAGGTAGATAGTAACTACTCCTCTGCGCTTAGGCACATTGTTTGCCCTCATGATACCAGTTGGAATTGCTCCGCACGTGTCAGATACAGCATTTTGGGCATGGGATATCCGGAGAGTATCACGTTACGTCTTCTGCCAGTTTCGTTGTGCTACACTTGTTCAGAAATTTCTTATGGACAAAACTACTGGGCCCTATGCCACACGGCGGGAACAAGCGGTACCGGGACAACGCCGTCTACCGCATTGGTCAGTGGCGCGGCGCTGACCAATCGCAGCAGACGGCATTGTTCCAGTCCCTTGGTTCCGCTTGGTCCCGCCGTGTAGCATAGGGCCTTTGGTCAACTTTGTACAACCCTCGTAAAGTTCGGCAGGGGAGGGGGAAGGAATGAGGAACCCTTTCTATGTGCTGTGAATTTGCTCTTTAGGTTCCTCGCGACAGTTGTTGCACAACATGCCTGAGGAAGACAGTGCTGCTGCATGGTTTTTGTCTTTTTCCCTCGCAGCCCTTCCGCATCCGCCGACGAACCTGGTGGTGTCGGACGTGACGGCCACGTCGGTGCGCCTGTCGTGGTCTTATGAGGGCGCCGGGGCGGACAACATCCGCTACTATGTGGTGCAGTACAAGCCGCGCCAGTCTAACCGGGACTACAGCGAGACGAGCGGCATCACCACTCCCTTCCACCATGTGCGGGACCTGAGCCCCTACACGGAGTACGAGTTCTACGTGCTGGCCACCAACGACCTGGGCCGGGGCACGCCCAGCGTGCCCGTCATGGTCACCACCGGCGAGACCGGTGAGCCCCAAAGCGCTGGCCCCTCCTTCTTTGGAACCGCCCGTTCCGCTGGGTGCGGTGGTACGCTGCCTGGAGTGCGTCTTTGCCTAGTGCGTCTAGCAGCCAAAGTGGTTCACAAAGGGGTTCAGAACGCGTTGGCACGCCGCAGCTCGGAGCACATGGAGCTGAAACTCGCGCGCAGAACCCAGGAATCTCGGACCCGATCCCTGCCCCTGCCCGTTTCGATACAGACGTGCGTCGTACCGGGGTGCAGTCGCGCACCACAACTGTGCGACGCACGTCGAAGACACAGAGCCAGTGGCGATACCGCACCAGCGTTACGTCGTCAACTAGCATCGCCGCATCTCGAAGGCAGACCGACCTCGCGTTGTACAAACACGAACGCCAGATTCGGTTTCGGTTTGGTTCCCGAGCAGGAACGAGTGGCATCGTGGGAGCGGGCACATGGGGCTGTCGGATGTTGTGATCGTTGTGGTTGGCTGTAGAAACACCGATGAAAAGGGCGAACAAACACGAATGTCGCCGTCGTCGCGGTTTCCCAACTCCCGGCTGCCAAAGCTTCTGTGCACCGTCCTGCTGGAGAGCGACCTGCGGCAGAACAGGCATTTCTGCCACATACAATCGTTGACCGATTTGTCGGACTTTGCTGAGACCGAAAAATGTCCGAATAATGGAGCAGTCTGAAAATTCAGCAGACTATAAAACTTACCTTTACTATGTCTTAGCGGACTTCAAAAAGCCGTCGATAGTGCCTTGCTTTAGGTTATGCCTCCGCTTGCGTTCAGCCACTTTCTATTAGCTCAAGAACCACCACTTTCTTTTCTAGCATTATGGTTGACTACTTTCTGCGCTTCTTAGCGAAACTTCGCAGCGGTGGAAGAACGGATGGGGTTATGACGTTCGAGCCAGCGTAGTCCGTAAACACGATTCACCGAGGCAAGAGGAGAGGTGCAAGACCACAACTCCAGAATGGCAAACGAACAAAGCCAAATGGTAACAATGGTGACGGTAATAACGCGCAGCTAGAGAAAAAGAGAGGTTATAGCATTCGTCACCTAGTGGTAGGACTAAGCAGTACTTAAATAGCGCTGCCAAACCAAGCCAATCCACGTGCAGCCAACGTAGAATCTAAACTGGCGGCTTCATGGTAATTTTTCCCGCTGATCGTCTCGCCATGATTTCGTCTGAAAAATCTGAACTTTCAGACTTCAAACTGTCCTTAATGTTGGTTGTGAATATGCGCTATTTTTGTCGAGTAGGTCACATTTCCTTCGGGTAGGTCACGGTTCCTTTGGTGTTCGAAAATCGGTCGGCGACTGCATGGCTGGCGACAGTGCGGCACGTCAACAAAATCGAGGGACCGCATTTTAGGATGCGATAAACACACCGGTCAGAGACGTGTTCCAGGCACCACAGTGGTAGTGTGCTTCTCTGCCAGAACAGTGCTGCTCGGCTGCTACTGCCGTCTGGTACCGAGCAAGCGCCCACTCACAATTTCGAGAGAAGCATGAAAAAGGGGGATGGGCGCTTGTTCAGTCAAAGAGCGAAAACACGAGGGGCACGTGATGGGGGTGACCTTCGCCGCTATGGATGGGCACGTACGCGTCGGGCGTCGTCTGGCAAGCGCAGCTTTGGGCTTCACCGCTTTGCACCGGTGCGTTCTGAGAGGCAGCCGACGCGGAGGAGCATTTCAGCTATACTCGCCACGTCGAGAAAAAAGGAAAGTTTTGCACGTTATTCATGCGCAGCGCCAGGTAGTTTTTACGAGGTTTGGTTGTCAAAGGAAGAAACAATGCTTTTGTCTCTGAAACATGTACTTCTTGATAAAGTAACGTAAGTCTAATCTAAGATGAACCTACATGTATCTTAATTAAATGGTGAAATTAGTAACTTGGCTGCGAGGAGCCATACGTTTCTTTACTGCGGTTCTAGAGGTGATTAGGAGCGTAGGTGGGCTCAGAAATCTGGGGTGAGCGTTTTGATTCTCGTTTGCTTATTTTTCAAATTTTTTAAGGTAACAGCTGGGCGCTTATTGTGACATGGGCATGTTCGGTATTTTAATTAAGGTAGATTGCAGCAGGACGGAAAAGCTGCCCAATGTCTTGCCCTATGCCCTCTGCTTCCTTTTATTTTATTTTATTGCAAAGATATGTAAACAATTGCAGATGGGTCCTGTTCCAAAGTCAGGTAGTTAAAAGGGAAATACTGCATCAATACTTGAAATCACAACTGTTGTTTCAAGCTTAGTATTACAATTAACTCTGATGTAAAGAGAAATTCTGCTATGATGGGACCATAGCATTTAAGGTACTGATATGGTGAAGATAATCATGTAGTAGAGAGGGTTTTGTGTGCGAGATTTTATTTGTACCCTTGTACATAATTTTTGACTATTTTTTAAATTAATCTAAAAACTAAACAGTGGTCCCCAGAATAGCTGTCAGCTATTGTCGTGCTATGAGTTAATCCTCGAAGCATCGTTGCTCTTAAAATGATGTATTTCATGGTTTTCCTTTCCTTGCGTAGGTCTCGTTGTGTCATTAGAAGCCCATAAGTATTTTCCTAAAAAATCTGCAGGTGCTCTCACTATCTGTTAGGTATGTGTAAAAAGACAACTGGTGTTCAAAGATGGCTTCACTGAGTCACACAAGTGTTTAGCAGTATTTTACTCAAACGGTTGTCTTTTCCACTTCCATTGAAGCGATGCTCCAGTGCATATTGCATCTTCCTGAAACAAGCCTTCTCATCAAACGTTCCTGCTAAATTTGTGCGTAGCTGGCTCATGCATGCGCTTGTTTGACCTTTCTTTTTCATAACCTAGTTTCTGACTGAGGCTCGCCCCGCTAGTCATCACCATGTAGTTTTACAACTAAGGAGTGACTGGGCTGTTTTCTAAGCTAATGTGTCACGAAAACTTGCTCACTACCTTGGGAGCATACGAGTTCCAACCAGCTAAAGATACAGTAAATATTTTAGGTGCTTCTGTATCATAGATTGCTTAAAGGAGCAACTCCGGTCGGAAACAAAACCGCAAATAAATGACTGGTATCACTTTAGTGGTACGAAATATGATCACAGTCGAAATATTATGTCAAAGTAAAGCCGTGTACTCCACTAAAACCGATTTTAAAGATGCGACCATCTGCTCTGTAGTGAGGGGCAGGCGGGTTTGGCTTTGTAGTTATGAGCACTGGCACAGCACCCTTGTGACGTCCACGTCGCGGTGGAGCTGCGGTTGATAGCTTGTACCACATACTGTAGCACCCTTGTGACGTCACAGGTCATGGAGTGCGGTTGATTGGTTATACTGTCGAGACCGGTTATAACGGTCGGTTATAACGAAATAGCGGCTACAGCGAAGTGATTACGACATCCCATTCCCGTTTGCACCTTCGTTGACCAAAGTCGGTTGTAACAAAATAGCGGATATAGCGAAGTGATTTCCAGTCCCCGTTGACTTCGTATATAACCGGTCTCGACATGATACCGCATACTGTAGCACCCTCTGTGCCGTTATGTTGTGGCCGTACGGCTGATGATCAGTGTTGCCATCCCTCTAGCAGATAGTTTCGGTTTTGCCGTAGACGCCAGAAACCAAACTGAACCGTAATATTTATAAAACCGCACAAAATATTGAAGGAAAAATGTTTTACCTTGTAATTCAGAGTCGCTGCATTAGCTGAAAATAATCGTAATTCCAAATAAAAAATAGTGACCGCTAATCGCCCTTTAAGAGTGTGCTCTTATTTACTGAAATATCTGAACATCTCCAATTATAAATGCAAAAGAAGTTAAAGATGCTCACACATAAGGTGGCATGTCAAACTTCAATCAGGTAGGCACAGGACTTATTATGTTTGTGTTTTATTGATCTTTTTATTCTACTAAACTTCTCAAATATTCTTGTAATCCAAGTCCACCACGTAAAAGCACATTCATTATATTATAGTTCCATTGACTCTCAGTGATTTTTTATTTAGGCTTTAATCCTTGTCTCTTGAAACTTGTGTAGGCACAAAATCTCCTTGACATAGTTTCACCTATAGTTTCCACTCATGCACCACGTGTTCAGAGCACAGCAGACGCAGAGACATCCCGAAAAAGAGCCCTGTGTGCCACTGCTGCCGCTGCCGCTGCTGTCTTTGGTGTCGTGCAGCGCACTGCTTCTCTGTGTGTATCATAACCACCGTGCTGTTTTCTCTTTTTTTCCTCTTCCCCTCGGCTCCGTCCTTCCCTCGTGTCCCCCTCTTCTCTTTCTTCTTCCTTAAAACTGTCCCTCCCCCAACCTCAGTGGATTCGGCTGGAGGGAGCAGTAAGTGTGCCGCTCATTCCCCGAGACGCTTCTTCCCTTTTCTGTTGCCGATCCAGTGGAGTCTCGATTCATCTGAAGTATCCTTTTTGGCTGTAGCCTCCATTCTGCTGAAACCTTTTTTCAGCTTGAAATTTCAATGCTGGAAGTTTCAATTAGGCCCCATCTTCAGTAATTGATCATCTGATTATTGTACCGTATTAAAAGGTAGCTGGAGTGCTGTCCATGCGGAGGCTTCGGCCGAGCTCGAGACTAGCTGAGTCAAGACACAACCCCTGATTTGCACGCTTTGCTTACCTACCCGCGGTTCAGTTTCCCACTTGCTGACTTTTTTTTTCAGCTTTCTTGGTTGCTTATCTTGATTTGTGCCACACAGAAAGTTTAAGTTGCTTGCAAGGAAGGCATGCTCTTAGCTTTCTGCTGTGCATTATTCTTTGATTTGAAGAGGAAAACCCCTTAGATTTTTTTATGTATGCACTCCGCATGATTTGCTATGAAGTCTGTCACCCTTTTATTACAGTCGAATCTCGTTAATTCAAACTAGAGACGCATAGGATGGGACCTGCATGTTAGTTTGAATTATCCGCCAGTTTGAATTAAGAGAGTTTGAATTAATGAATTCAACTGTATATGCATCACTTTGCAAGGCACAAGGCTTTTGGCACCACGCCAGCTGCATGTTTCCTATCCCAAGCTTGGCCTTTGCAAGAGCTTGCGCTTGCTTGCATGCCTTCGCATCGAGTCAGGGCTCGCTGCAGCTAACCAAAAAAACAAAAAAAAAACGAAAAAATGTCTCTAGAGCATTTGTCGGATGTAGTTCCCTGGCATTGCATACCAAGTAAGCCACCTCCCAGATTTCTGTTATTTTGACACCCCATTATCCCACTCACCGAAGTGGCTGCCGGGACTGCTTTGTAGAGTTGACTGCCGGTTGAACTAGAGACTTGCACCTGACTGTGACTGGTAATGAGGTTGTAATCCATCTTCCTTCCGGAGTGGATCATCTGTTTTGGTTTCTCAAACTCCCGATTTTTGTTTGGAAGGAGGTGGAATCTGGTTGACTTGCACAGACTTTTCGTCTTGTCTACCTCGTTTTCATCTCATTCCTAGTCCGAGCAGTGCACTCTCTTTTCTTGTATGTGTGTTTATTTAATGATGTGGCAAGGGATGAGGTACGCTTGATGTTCAACCTCGCTCTATGCAGCTAAGAAAGCAGCTAGATTCCCTTGCCAATGCTGCTTTGACATAGGAAAGCAAAGGGCACATAGATCACGGACAGAGATGAGAAATCTAACAGACTACATTGTATGGTTTTGTTCGTCCTCTCGTCTTGGTGTTTCATGTGCTCTTTCTTTTATTATGTTTTACCAGTTAGCTCAGTTGTCATCACTTGCCTGCTTTGACATTGCTCTCTAAAATGGCATGAACGTGTAGTAGTTATTTTTTTTAAAAGAA